>CAWUHX010000069.1:494122-629691 GCA_963922205.1 Romanomermis culicivorax | reverse complement strand
AGCAGTGGTATCAACGCAGAGTACTAATAACTCTAAAAGAAATGGAATGCTGACAAAATTTAAATAACTCTAGAATTGCTCAGGAAGTTCAAATTGATTCACTTCGACTTACGACGAATATGAATTATCGATATACATTTAGCAACACTGTAAAGACCAGGGAAAATGAAGTTAAAAATTGTGTAAATTTTCGGCTGAAATATTGTACCATTACCAACGATATCGATTTTTCTATTTGAATCAATCAAACACATAAAGTAAGAATTTCAGTTTTGAACCCGAATTTGACTGAATTAACAGAGAATATTCAGAATTTCTTCTCATTCATTGTCATTGACAGCCTATAAAATGTGCTGCAACGATACTAATACACTGTTCGGAGAGAAATCGATCGCGTTCGGGCGGGTCAAATATACATAGGAATAGGAAATACTATGTTCATAGACTCGGCGCGAAGCGCCGAAAAATTTCTATATTTTCAGCTTCTAAAACGTCTAAAAATCAAGGAAATTTAATGTTTGACCAGCCAAAAATTTTGTGCCAATTGGCACAAACGCTCAAAATTGTTTGTGCCATTCCAAATTTTTTTGTGCCAAAAACCATGTTTTGGCACAAAAAAAACACTGTTTCGAACTTACATTACGTTGAAACTTTCGTTCTGTTTCATTTCAAATTTTTGACCTTGTCTAATTTCTGGATTTTTTTTCTCGCTATTCTTGTGTATTTTCTTTTTACATTTGTTCCGTCTTAAAAATGTTTTTAGTGTTTCACCGTAATTACTCTATGGATTTTTTATATTTGATTTCTTTTGTCTTCGACTAGTAAACATCATCATCATCATCATTATCAAAATATTGAAGATTACCAATTAAAACATGAGATGTTCAAGATGATAAAAACTAATATAGATTAAGTGATAAATGAAGGTAGACATGATAAAAGCCGCGCCTGAGCTACTTAATAAATAATGACGATTATTAAAGCTATAAATCATCCGTAGCCACATTATAAACGTTTTTAAAAATGAGGAAAATTTTGGGAAAATGAGGAAAAAAATTTTGGGTCCGGTTCTCATGTGGAAAAAAATCTTCGACGAAAAAAAACGGTGTTTACACCAGCGCTTTTTTTGTGCACGGACATTTGTGCCAATTGGCACAAGAGGCTAGAAAAATTTGTGCCAATGGCACAAAAAATTTTTTTTAACTAGAAACATAACTGAAAACTGCGGAAAAGTTTTATGTCAAAAGTTTGATAAAAAGTTAACGTTTAACGCATTAATTTTTTGTAAAAATCGTGCCCAAATCTATTTTTCAGCTCACCATGATGTCAGTGAGAAAATAAAAAACTGTGAAACAAAATAGTTTACAAAAATCCTAAAAGAAATAGAATGCTGATAAAATTTAAATAGGTCTTGAATTGTTCAGGAAATTCAAATTTATTCAATTTTAGACTACGAATATCTGTGTTATTCAACAACAATGTAAAGACTAGAGAAAATAAAGTCGAAAATCGTGTAAATTTTCGATCCAAACATTGTACCATTATCAACGATATCGATTTTTCTGTTTGAATCAATCAAACACAAAAAGTAAGAATTTCGGTTTAAAATCCGAATCTGACTGAATGAACAGGGAATATTCAGAATTTCTTTTTACTCATCAGTCTTGACAGCCTATAAAGTTTGCTGTAACGATAACAATACATACCTGTACTTGGGGGGGGTTGGGGGGGGACCCCCCCCAACTCGGCCAACCTATACCCAAAATCATTTCCCCCCCCCCACAGTTTGGAAAAAAAAAATTCCAAAAAAGTGTATGTTTTTTGGCCTTTTTTGGGAAAAATTTCGACTTTTTCCTAGCCCCCCCAAAATTTCGGATTTACCCCCCCCCCCCCCCCCCCCAACTGGTCGGAGGTCTTACAGGTATGCCTAAAACGTCTAAAAATCAAGGAAATTTTATATTTGACCAGCCAAAAATTTTGAGCCAATTGGCACAAACGCTCAAAATTTTTTGTGCGATTCCAAATTTTTTTGTGCCAAAAACCATGTTTTGGCACAAAAAAAACACTGGTTTACACCTTACCTCATTTTCAGTTCATGATCAAGACACACAGTAAAGACGACATCTCTTGCATGCATTTTAGTATATGTACACACATGACTCTTTATGATTAAGTGGACGAGCGAGCTGTGAAGGGTTATTTATACTTGCCTTTTCCGTCGGAACGGAACGAAATGCAATCGAAACAATGTTACCGAAGAAAGGGAAATTTTCGTTCCGTCCGTTTTGGTAGGATGTTACCGGCGGCCATTTTCTAGAAAATTGCAATTATCCTTAGGGATCGAAATTTGATTTTCAGACTGAACGGTCCAAGCTGTTGGTGATCGATTCCGTTCCGTGCCGTCGAAAAAGGCAAGTATAAATGACCATTAAGATGCTTATTATACGCTATATTGATGTACTGAAATCGCTGCCATATTTCCATCTATAGTCTGTTTTTTTCGAAATGCTTGTAACCGAAAAAAGATGAAATCAAGTATGCCTTGTTTGTTCAATTACCGTGCGTGCGCACACTGTACTGTATCACAATAAAAAACGCGGTAATTGATGTTATTGACTGAATTGAAGGCTATTTGTTAGGAAAAAAGTTGGAAATTAGAAAAAAATTTCACACATGGTTCTCATTTAATGAAAAAAGTTCGGGAATCAAGACCGTGATACAATTGGTGTGCTTTGGAAAGTTGAAATCTCAAAATCCGGTGCTCCTGGCATCTACGCATGGCGCTGCAGCGCCGGTCATTTGCTTAGCTTTTTCTGCGCAGGGCGAATTCTTAGCCGAACAAGATCTTTTCTGGAAATTTCTCGCATCGGACGGGATTTATTTTTAAAAGTGTTATTGAATTGAGTTGAGCTTGAGAGTTTAGTCATAGTTCACAGCCGCTGGTTGATTAATTCCTAATATACAGTCAACAACGATATTGTCTTGACACGAAAATCTGCATGTGTACTTACTTTCAGCATTTTTGCGTTACAAGCATTTGAAAAAACAGACTATAGAATTTGTGAAAGCTCGTTTACTGCATTCAATAGTTTTTCCTCCATGATACAGACTCATGTATAACCGCTCTTTTCCGGAGGCCCCATGCACATTCTGAACTTTCTGATGTAGCTGCGATCCATTGAAAATTCTGGAATCATAGGTGATTTCCTTGTAGCTTCCACTTGCACACAGAGAAAACCGCCTTTCAGATTGTGAAACTCACCATGGACGCCACACGGATCTAAAATTTTAATGTGAGTATGTAGAGGAAGTGGCAAAAAGGTGGTGAAAAACGTGAAGTCAAGCGAGAAAAATTACCAGAATAAAGCGAGCTCCAGGAACCCTGCTGTGCGCACAGCTTCAGACTACAGACAGGCGACCACTGGTCAGCAGTAGGACACAGCAATCACTAGTCGAAATATCTTTACAGCAAGACAAACGCCTTGGTCATTTATGCAAATTAGTTACGAAAACGATTTATTATCAAAAGCGAAAACACCAGTGGACAAACGTCCAGCACACAAGAAGAATGAAAAACACCACCAACCCCCCACCCATGTGAAAACATCATATTATAAACAACAATACTATGCAAAATTATGCAACACGTGAACATAAAAAATAACATAATTAGAATAGCAGTGCTACTTTCACTACAAGTACAATCAAGGGCTCCTATAACAATTGGAAATCCCCGTTTAAAGAAAAAATCTTTGCTGAATTCCTCGAATTTCCTCTGGCTGGGAAAATTTGACAAAATGAGGTCGAAGTTCAGCAATCCTGCATAAAAATGTGCGAACATATTATCTAGATATTCTTAGCTGGCTTGTGTTGTGGAGATCTCGACCGCCTTGCTGGAATTCTCCACTTCCACCGTACCGCAGCACCAACAGAACCTTGTAAAATATATGAACCTCAACATCTTGCTCAGTTTGATATGATCATGATCAAAAATTTAAATTTTGCATACGGCTTAAATCATGGAGTCCGACCAAATTGGGGGCCCTTCCCCAATTATAGATCATTAAGCCCAATTCAGAAGTCTAGTCGCCGATTGTCGCTAATTGAATCCTATGAATCGGCATCAGTTGCCGATTGTCGCCGACTATTGCCGACAGGTGGCGACAAAAATCCTAGGATTTTTAACTTTCTGAATAGGGCTTAAGATCTTGAATTTCTCCAAAAAAAACATTCAATAGCCAATGCTCCAATGGCCAATGCTCCATGAAATTTCATCTGATTCATGGAATTTGCATGAACCATCTTCCCTTCTCAATTTTTATGGGACGACCTAAAGAAAATTCTTGTGTGTTGCACGCATTTTTTGTTGTATTATCGATTTCAGCATACAAAAAAGGCGATTGGGGATTTCAACCGATGGAAAGTGCTATAGAGAACCACTCCCAGAATCCCCAAAGAATATTTGTCTCGAGTTAATACCGCCTCAATTAAAACGTATTCCGTGCACTTTTGAAAGTGATGAAGGAGAAAAAAACAAAATGTGACATAAGTGAAAAAAGTAACCTTAGGTTCATTGGGAGAAAGTTCGGTGGTAAATGATCCATTGGCCATATCAAAGGAGGATACCAAAGGTAGGTCATATTATTCAACTTCAACTGGGGGCAAAAAACTAAAAGTTGCCAAGTATTCCCTGCAAAACGCAAATTTTTTTGTGCATCTCAAACTCTCAGCCATACGTGGAATACTTCTTTTAACCTAGATGCAAAAGTATTGCAATAAATCTACTCTACAATTGAAAAATGCAATGCCGTATTTTGTATTTTTCGTTTGTGAACCCTCGAAAAAATGAATGATATGAAATGAATATGATATTTCGGCGCAAAACAGTGTATGAATATAGCAGAATGCGCTCATTTAATTTAGTGATGAAATTAGAAGAGTACGGAAGATATCATGAAAAGAAAAAAAATTTTTTTTTCACGGATAATTTTGGAAAGCAATCTGTTACAGGGTTTATCATAATCACAAATAATTACTTCGAGCCTTTTAAATCTTGTGAATGTGTCGTATGGGGGCTATAGGCAGTTCTTTTTACTAAGCATAACTAGCTCTTGTAAGCTTCCAATCGAATTTTATTATACGTGAAGACAATTATTTTTATTTCACATTTTTTATTTTATTTCATTAAGAGACTGCTCCAGGGATTCCATTACACTGCATCTTACAATGTCTCTCGTCGTTGCAATTTCCCTTGCGACAGCCGCCATCACAATTGCAGCAGAAAATGTTGCATCGCTGATGTGCGCAGCATGGTGTTGGATAGGTGCAGTCGCCACATAATGCACAAGCTTCAAAAAGAGAAAAATATCATAAGAACAGTGGCTACAAACGTTAGAATATAGAACCTCGGAAATGAATAGCCCATCAGGTTTCAGTGGATTATCATCAAATTCACAATTCTTTTCATTTCCAGTCTACCAGTAGAGCTCCAAACATAAAATAGTGAAGTTTGATAACTTATGCAACTGTAGTATACCACACATTCTTTGTTAATGTAAAAATATAGTTGTCGTTTTTTCATTTAAATTTTCATTACCTATTTTCCAACCTCATGTAAATGTCAAAAATCAAAGAATGTAGTATGATAATGCTGAGGAAAGTATTTCCTATGAGTTTTGGTTGTTATTTTTTCCGCCTGAATGTACTCGCTTAGGATTCTCATAAGTAGGATTCTGAGGATTTCGATTTATTCAAATTTCTCCCATTTTCCTATTTCTGTTCAACTCAGGGTCTCCCAGCAACCCGTAGGGTGGCTGGCTTTTGGGGCACTACGTAGTGGAAATGAGTCTCGGCAGTCACCGTGACCTAAGAACTTACATCTGGTGATCTCTGAAGTCCAATTTTTAGCCGTCCCCAAGACAATAAACTTCTGAACCCACCAACACTTATTTTTCTTTCCTCTTCCTCCTCCTCCTCCTCATTCTTATTTCAACTTCATATTTTCTCTTCTTCTCGGCTGTAGTCACATTTTGTTTCTCCCAGGGGGATGGGTCAGGGGTGTAGTATACCGCACACTTTAGCTAAACCAGTATTATTTTATATTTTCTACTTACAGTAAACTCGTTCTGTTAACAAGAATAACAATAAAAATGTACTCTTACTTTTTGTTTTCATTGTTTATAAATTTTTGCATAAATCATTTTGTATGCTTTGGGGCCAAAAAGCCAATTTTAGTTTAGTCTTCATTTTTGTTCATTGTTAAATAAAGTTGTGTGATTCTAGCCTACCTGACTTACAGGCGATGATCAAACTTCATCTCTTACCGGTTTACCTTCCCTACATTGTCATCCCACCTTATCGCCTATCTTATATTGCACAACAGGCGTTCAAGAACTCAGAAATGTTTAGCTCATCCACTCATCATTCTATTTTTCTGGCACTCTTGATAATGATTTAATACAGTGGGAACGTGTTGGAATATTCTCATGATAGGAGTCATCCCATCTATAGTCTGTTTTTTATAAAATGCTTCCAAATAGAAAAGTGACACAAATCAGAATCGTTGTCAAAATCGCCTACATAGAACTCTTACTGCAAAAGTTTTCACTCTAAAAATTGTTGAAGGTTAGGTCAGTATGCTCACACATTTTCATTTCCCTATGATATATTGTTTATTAGAAAATCGTGGAAATATGAAATACTACTTGCTTTCTACTTTTATTATTTAGAAGCAATGCAAGAAAAACAGACTATAGACGGGGTTGCACAGACGGAAAGATTCCGACCTTGAAGCGCAGTTTGATAGAGATCATTTCTTTCATACACTAGTTTTGTTGTTTTTTTACATATTTTATTATTATTATTATGTATATATTATTCTACTGACAAATAGCATTTGAAGTCAATTTAGGCCATACTATTTACCTTACAACATTTTACTTCTTACAGATGTCGTGCATGGTGATTTCTTTCTTACGTGGAGCCTACAGGAAGCAGTTGAACGAAACCCTACATGCTCTTCTATTGCAAGCTGGTGTTTGTGCTACAATTACTGTAACTTAGGTTGCATTGTGACTGAAGATTGCGTTTGGTCTGTAGAGAAATGTTGCACCGCACTGACTTTTACCCATATGCATTTATAATCGATCATGCACAAACAATTAGCTCTGTATTATATTGCTAACGTCACTTGACCTTGGCAAAGACCAAACACAATAAACGTACTCTTTGGACCATATGCTCTGAAATACTTTGAACGATACCTTGTCTGAAGGAGTCAACAAAATGCTATAGGAATATTGTGACTCTTTGAAGATACAATGAGCAGGTCTCACATAGATCGATCGATTGAGGCCCATTGCGCCTCGTTTTAGAACAAAAATTGCACACTCTGAAAATCTGTATTTGGGTGGATCAAACAGCTTTCTGAGTGAAGTATATATCGTTCGAATATATTTTAAATGTTGATCAACTGGAATACAGCGTTAAAGTCATGATTATTCCAAGCAAAATACTTATAAATTCTTCGTCCAAGTCGTGTTCTGAATATGTGCGGCATGGTGTCCTGCAACATTCAGCGTGCGCTTTCCAATTAAGCAAAGTCAATAATCCCATAAAAATATATACGAAAACCAGAAGTCTGTTCATCTAAAAATAGTTCAAAAGAACAGCACATCACGAAAGCATCCTTGGAAAGTATTCATATATTAATACAAAATATTCCTAAGATCCTCTCAGAATGCATGACAAAAATTTTTTTGGGTATGGAGTCAACCAGTACAGGAGGAAGGAATTTTAAACCCCTTAAAATGTTAATCTTCTGTTTAAAAAGATGACTTCTTCGGTGAATTTCCAAACTTCAGGGGGAATGGATATCTGCTTTTGAAAAGTTAATAGGGCATCTAAGACCTCATGTGGTTAAGCCATGCTCTATTACGCGCATTTCAAGTCGTTGCTGGTTTTCGAAAAACACACATCTGTCAACGATGGCTCATTTGATACGCAGTTTCTGAGAAGTTCGACATGGACTATGAGGATTTAAAAATTAATTTTACCTCAAAATCAGATATATTGTGTAGTTTTGCATATCATTCCGGAATTTATTTTGCATAAGAGTCGAAATTCGTGCTGCTACAATATACTAAAATTTGAAATTTTCCAATTTTCTGGCATTTTAAGCGATTCGAAATATTCAAGTGTAGAAAATACATAATCATATAGTAAAATATTGATTATATGCAGTAGACAATTGAATACCATGTCACATAACACTTTATTGCTCCAACATATTCAATTATTTATAATTTTGCATCCAATTTATCCGACTCGGGATAACTATTTTTGCTCCAAAAATAAATCGACCTGAATGCTTCCCAGCCCATTTTTCAATTGACTGCTTGAAGGCCAAAGGACGTTTTATGCAAATAATAGACTTGCGGCATAGGCGAAAATCTTTTGTCCTGTGCTAACTCTCACAGGACTTCATGTTTAAAAAACAACATGTCTGTATATGGTACAGGTTCACCCGAGACTTCGAAAATGAATGGACAATAGTGAAGCATGGAAATATCCACTAATTTTCCCAGAATTCGCTCGTGACTGATAAGTTCTAATCATAAGAAGCTGCGTTCAAGCTCTTGGGGCGATAATCCAATCAATTCAAAGTCTGCTCACTTCGAAGCAATGTTTACGACACATTGGCAAGTAATTGACATTGAATACGAACCTGACAATCCAGTAAATGATAAGATAAAATTAGGTTACACGTTAGCATTCATGGAGAAAAAAGTAATTTAGATGATTGGCATGACCGTTCGATTTCTGACCCCAGATGTTTAAATTGTGGATAATATAGTATTATTGTGCTTATACTTTGTTTTATACAAAATACATGCCTGTTGAAAAATGACAAAAATAAGTACTGCCCACTAAATCCATTACACAATGCTTTTAGATTTTTTTACTGTATGCTTTTTTAATCCAAAAATAATAAGGCTTAGTTGAGTAGACTCACAAATCTCTAGTATTAGACGGCATATGGCTTGGCCGTAAATGACCAGAAATGATCCTTGCTCTCAACTGTAATATTTACAAGCATTCGAAAAACGGATTATAGACGACGGAGTTTAAGACACAGTTACTGATTAGATCGATCATCACATTGGCAAGTATGAAATATAGTGACCCTCGAAGCTTTCTACATGAGGTAACTGTATGCGCTGATAACAGCTGTGATATGCATTCGAGCTGAAAACGAAAATTCATCGAGCTACAATATAACAAAGTTGCAATTTTTACCATATTTCACCAAAAAGTATATTTTAACATTACTTCGTGCTAGGCAGACATCAAATAAGCTAACTGTCCTAATATTTGCCTCTTCAAGTAGAATTTTTATTGCTCTTTCATCTGATGTATTGACAAACAGTTAAACCTGTATGGTTTATACGTCAAAGTTCAATTTCCTTGATTTCATGCATAACAAAATTTGAATATTTCTTTAAACTGCAGATCATGTTTCGGCGAGCCGCGCCTAAAACTTTTCTTGTAAATTCACTTAGAGCCTTGATCCCCCATAATCGTCGTATGTAGCTTTCAGCAAGACAACATACCAGAGACATTAATGTGATGGTATACATTCGAGACACCCTGATGTATAAGTTGATACTTGAGCCCCTACACTTGACGTTTTCTGTTCTTTCAAAGCGAACTATTCAACTTAGCAGCGTAAGAAAAATTCAACTTGTTTTTAACTATGCTGCTCAAAAAATTGTGGTTGGATGAGTCGCTATCTTGTCACATATGCAGTCAGTTTAAAGGTTCTGCACTCTATAAATATGATACAGTATCCTAACGGGACAAATAACTTCAGAAATCAAGACGAATATATGCTAGATGCCAGTTGTTCAATAAGCTTGCGTGACTGTTGTGTTTGCTGATATAACTGTCGGATAAAAGGCAACTTAGCGACAATAAAGCCAACAAACACATTTTTTTGCTTCAAAAAAGTTATTCTTATGCAAGTGTATTAGTATCATCGTTCATTATAGTTATTTAATGAAAACAGCACTTTTTCTTCAAGAGAAATCTAAGAGCTAGCGGATAATAGTGTTTCCACCAATGTAGAACATAACATAATCTAATTCGATATTCTTACTTCAAGTTTAGAAAAAAGCTATGTTTTTCGAGCACTGCTAGCAAATCTGGAGGTACACGTAAAAGTCATGATCCATGGAAAATTCATTAAAAATCGTACGTTTTGTAGATAGAAACTCTCTATGATTTAAATAAAAATTTTTGTATTTGCTAGATCCTTTAGTTTGTCTGTCAACAATCACATAGACTAAGTGAATATTCAGAAAATGCATAGGCTGATTATAAGGCTTCAGAATAACAAATCGACATTCAAAAATAATTGTAAAAGCAAGGGTAGAAAATTTATAAGTTTATTCAAAACCAGTGCTACCATCTACCTCACATTCGATTTCTGGAAGGGAAACATAGATGCTGAATTTTTAATCAAATTTCGTCATTTCTTCTTCCTCATTACACTATTTCTTTCACTTGCTTCGCTATGCCATTTACTTGCTTCCCCCAGCCAAAAACTTGCGTTTTACTGGGTCGTCAAAAACTTCTTTTTTGAAACGAGTATTCTCCCTCATTTCTATAGCAACAAGATCCGCATTCAGGTTGCTTTTTCTGGTCAATTCCCTAAAACAATCGGTTCTTGTAGTTCAACATGCGACAGTGTCTTGATGCTTTAAAACCCATCCCATTTGCAAGCCTTGGCTTTATGATCTTTTGTAGAAGATAATCAGTGCCTCTTTTTTCATCAAATAATACAATAATTGTCAATGATGAAAATACACTTGCATAAGAATAACTTTTTTGTCTTAAACAAAAATGTAAAATCGAGCTTTGTGAATATGTTTCTTGGCTCTTTTATTGCTCAGTTGTTTTTTATGATAGTTTTATCGGCACACAAGCAGTCATGCAAGCTCACTGAACAACGGTCATATAGCATATATTCATGCATATTAATGTATGTGTTTATTTGTCTTGTTAGGATTCTGCATTATATATGGAGTGCAAAGCCTTCAAACTGACTGCATATATTACAAGATGGAGACTCATCCACCCACCATTTTCTGAACAGTCACTCATACTCATACATTAGTTTTGAATCATCTAAGATAGGTTGTCAACTAAAAGTCCCTGCGTCGGAAGGCTGGAATAAACATAAAATTTCCAAATTCTTGTTTTTTTTCTGACTAATGTTTCTCGTGCTTTCCATGATGCCGCTTACTCTTCGAGGATGCTTTTCGGGATCAAAAGTGAATGGACCCAGCTATGAAAGGCTATAATATTTTAAGCTTCAATGAAAACCAATTTTGATTTATTGACATGGATGCTTGGAAAACTTTCCAGAGATTTATTTCAACTTTCCATCCTACTTCGAGACATAAAACGTTTAATTATTCAAAATCTTTTACAAAATATGATCGATTTTTTTAATGTTTCAGGACTTTCATGATAAGAATTTAGGGGTCGACAAAAAGCCAACATGAACAACTGATGAGGGATTTCATATCATCACTGACATCAACTTCTACGAATTCATTAGCACAATTGTCTTGCAGATTTAATGTTTCTGATACAAAGAGCTGCATTTTTCACTTGCTTTTTACTAGAAAATGCGAGTTGTGATGAGGTATTTCACACAAAGAGCGATTTTCAAGTGAGCGACTCTCAGTTGAACGATTCCCAAATGAGTGATTCTCATGTGAGCGATTCCCAAGTGAGCGAATTCCCAATTGAGCGATTTCATACGACGGATCGACAATGTAATAACACTTTCTTCAAATTTTCCTTCTTTACCTTATTTTTTTTGTAACTATTCCTTTTTTCTTTCGTTGTCTGTGTGTATTGCACATGTTTTCGTTTATGTATGTTTTAACATTTTCATCATTTGTCTGTGCTTTCTTCATTTTATTCCTTCTTGCCATTTAACTTTTTCTTTTTTTACTCATGATACAATACACTATAAGTTGTCATTTTAGATAACCGTAGTGTCCCGTATAAATCTTGAACATTTTAGCATGCTTGAGTCTTTCGTCGTTATAAGTGTGATTCTTAAAAAATATAAACAAAAGAATGCAGGAGGAAAGAAAACATCAAGAGAAAGGAAACGTCAACAAAAATGGACACATTAAGAGTATGTGAGAATAGGTAGAAAAGCATTAGAAAAAGAAAAAACATCAAAAAAGTGACCAGAAAGGAAAAGCCATATAGAGAAAGTAGCAAGGAAGAAAGAAAAAATAATGTGAAAAAGAACAAAAAAAGAAAGAATCTGGAGAATAAAAAAATTAAGATAAAGAAGTTAAAGCAAAAAGCTAAGATGAAAAGTAGATAAGAATGAAGAAAAAATTACAAAGGATAAAATTAAATAGGAAATAGAGTGTACCGAATTGTATGACAATTACATGGGAGAGAATGCTTATTAAAAATGACAACTTGTATTTTGTAATGTATTGTTTTATGAGCAAAAAAGAAAAAAGTAGATAACAAGAAAAAAGAAAAGGAAAGAAAGCAGAGACAAAAGATAAAAATGCAAATACATACATAAACGAATACATAATTGCAACACACAGAACAACGAAACAAAAAAAAGTATACAAAGAAAAGTATAAGGCAAAGAAGGAAAATGTGAAGAAAATGCTGTTGTATTCTCTATTGCTCGTTTGGAGTCGCTCAATTGAAAACAATTCGCTCCTTTGAGAATTCGCTCAACTGGGAATCGCTCACACGGGAATCGCTCAATTGTGAATTCGCTCACTTGAGAATTTGCTCAATGGGTAATTGCTCACATGGGAATCACTCAATTGTGAATTCACTCAATTGGGAATCCGCTCACTTGGGAATAGACCATTTTCACGCCCTCTAAGGTTTATACAAGATACATTGACTTGTTCCTCATGATCGTGCACCTAAAAATCTTTTTTCCTCAATAATGGAAATAACAAGATATGAAAACGATAGTATCAGCGATTTTTACAGGATCAAATCAACACATTATCACACATTTCGGGTGCCCGTAACTACACTCTGAACCGAAACGGCATGAGCATAGTGGTCCGTCGCCGTTTTTACCACCGTGGGCACTTTTCGAATCAGCACAACCGCCGCATGATTTTAGACCGTCCTGTACAACGCCTTCGCATTTACTGTTTCTGAGTTCGAAAAACAGGGCTGATGGGAGAAAAAAAGGATTCAGGAAACTGAATAAAAAATTTTATATTCAGTAGAATGATATTTCGCACGAGCAGGCTAGTCTTTAAACTGATCTTTAAAAAAGGTACATTTTTGAACAGAATACGACGTTTGATACTCATTTTGTCGCAATGTATGTCAAACATTACGTCGTCTCTATGAACAATAGCGGTAGGATAGACGTTAACCGCGACATGGAATCCGTTTATCAATTACAATTTCGCTATAACTACTTTTTCTTAGGAAACTTATATCTGTCGACTAAATTTCGATGGAAATTTTGATGTAGTTATCTACTCCATCAATTTAGAAGTGATCGGTGCTGCAGTTGAAGTTTCGGTAAACTCCGCCTTTCTAGAGATCAGGAAATCAATTTTCGATAATCTTGAAATGATTGAAGAGAGTTATCATCAAACTTTGTATCATGAAAGAAAAAATTATTGAATAGAGTCAGCAAGCTTCCTGTAACTTTGAATAAAGTTAGGGTGCAACTTTGCAGCATCGATCATTTCAATTTAAATGAAACGTAATGATAAAAAATTGCTTCAAGCGTATTTATGGACCATCTGTGATAATCTGGAGCCGGTATTACTATTGCGACTTAAGCTGGAGCTTAAGATGCAACTTAAGTCTCTACAACGTTATAACATATAAAAAAAGGCAAGTTCCAGCTGAGCACCAGCTTGGCCGGTATTACTAAAAAATTGTTAAGCTGCAGCTGAGCAAGAGACTTAAGATTCAAACTAAAGTCTTGGACTTAAGTCTGTTCGACCGTTAAGCTGGAGCTTAAGTCTGACCAGTATTACATAAGTTAAGCTAGAGCTTAAGCTGTAGCTTAACGTGAAAAAGTTAAGACTGGGGGTAGCTGTCTCAAGTTCGTATTTTATGTTGTTATAGGATAATGACTGATCGTTACGTTATATTGCTTGATGACGGAGAACGTCAAGAAATCACATTTTTCGTGATTTTCTTTTTCATTTTTCGTTTTCATTAACAAGATCAGCAAGAGGATCAATAAATGAATAAATTGACGAAATTTCGATGACAAAAATGACCACAAAAAGCAAGGCAAAAAAATCACAATGAAACTTTTTCTAGAAAATCGATAATGACTAATCGCTTTACTTATTTATCCATGTTAGTATTTTTCAATATGTGCGATGCATATAGATACTATGTGCTACTGTCGGATTATGCACACAGAAGAAAATAAACATCGTAGAGGCACAATAAACTAATAAACATCGTAGAGGCACAAAAAGTGTTGACACAAAAAGTTAAACTACAGCTTAACTTCCAACGCAAAATATATGAAAAAGTTAAGCTGGAACTTAAGCTGGTGCTCAGCAACAGCTTCGCTAAGCTGCAGCTTAACTTCTTAGTAATACCGACTTAAGCTGTAGCTTAACCAAGACGGTCTTAAGCTCCAGCTCAAACTTAAGCCCCGGCATTATAGTAATACCGGCCCCGTTCTTTGCTGTGTTGCTGACATATGTTTCGAATGCTAATTGGGCTCCAATCCTTCATGAGCAGTGTCGCATACAATGCTGCGAAAAATAAATCACACAAGGATCCAATCCTGTTTGATGTACAGTAAGTACCCAATCTTTAAAATCCCACTTTCTTTTGTAAAGAACAAACTCATAATTTTGTTGGGAAGATCAGAGATCATTGTGCTACTCAGTCTAGAAAACCATAAGGCCTTCAGTGTGTTCTCAAGAATCCTTCCATTGATGCCAGAGTCGGTCAGATCTATCATGTTGAAAAAATGTAATGTTTAATTTTTTCTGTTCTAATCTATCCAACCTCATTGATCTAATCTCTACACCACAAAAATGTATCAAACAATGTATTATCATGATTTATTTAAAATCCATACTGTCAACTCCGAGCACATTCCATGCGATGGCGCCGATTGTTAGCATCATGACAGGAAACATTATTTCTCGTCGAATAACTTTAAATAATGGAATGATTTCTAGACAGAAAATTTTATGAGTGATTATGATAGTTCACAGAACCTCACTCAAATCGTTTGAAATTTCTCCATAATGTTATTTTGAAAACAAATGACGTTTCACGAACAGGATTTTACCATAGTAAGACAGGCCACCTTATTGCCACCTGATTTTTTTTACTTGACTCAAACTATCTCGCTCTTCTGGCAGAAACCTACGTTCTCTCTTGATACCCTACATATGTTGAAATGAGACTTGGGTTAGACTGAGAAATATAATAAATGGATTGGTATCAAAAATAGACCTAATCAGTCACTCGCTAATTCACCTAATCAGGCCTAAACCTTAGGTAGAATAAGTTTGCAACAGTTTGGTCAGTCTCAAGTTCAACAAAGATCACCTGCTTTCGTTCTGGGGAACTGCAGAAGATCAAATAACTCTCTGAGCTCAAGTAACTTCAAATCAAGGACAAACCGAGAAATGGAGGCCGAGAATTGAGTTGCAAATGTAGACTTGCATGCTGGGTGGCTCTCCAGAAATCCGGGGTCTAACCTGTGTTCCCTTCACTGCAGGATCGTAAACAATTGTCCGAACGGTGAACGTTGTATTTGGGCGCATAACTCCACAAATATAACAATAATAAAATAATTATAATATATGGCCAGTCTGGCCGCCGATTTTTACTTAACACAAAGAATGACTAAAACCATAAACAACGGGCACATTTATGCACGGTGTCTATGCAAATCGGCATCAACACAAATTGTGTAGACTACTTTAGCTATTTCTTGGCAACCTGGAGATAGACTATGTCCATCCCTGACACATACACCTTGAAAAAGGATCGAAAGTGCCATAATTCAAAATATAGTTTTGCTGTTTAGGGGCAAACATGAGCTAAACACATGTTTAAGCTGGGTATATACTTACCCATACGCACGTGCGGAGCAGTTTTGCAACCTGCCAATGTGCGGTATATACTTCAGCCAAGAATGCGCATGCGGCCTCATTGTGGACCGCATTTGAATATACTTAACCGTACGCGTACGGGTGTGAGGGAGGGCTGAAAAATCAAGTACAATCGTGCACCATGAGCAAAAAACGATAGTTTACAAGTATGATATGCTAACGCGCCGGATTATTTTGAGATTTTGACCCTTTTAAGTCCACCAAAACGCATCTTTTCAGTTTTGAATTCCCCAAAATTTTTTCCTCAATGAGAACCATACCCAAAATTTTTTTCCTCATTTCGAAATTTTTTTCCTCAAAACACCTTATTTGAGGGAAAAAAACGGTGCCCCCTCCCCGAACGTATGACATTGCGTTTTAAAATGCGCCAGGCACAGTAGCCATGTATTTTCCGCGCGTAATATTTTTTGAGTTTTCTACTGTGTATCCGAAAATGTTTTTCCCAACTTGGGAAACAGTCCAAAGTTTTCCCCCCGTTTTAGAAACAAGCTAATAATATTCCCATGCGATCGCATCGCGCCAACGGGGGGGGGGGGGCTCGAAAATGAAGTTCAATCGTGCGCCATGGCAAAAAACAATACTTTACTGTACTGCGGCGGTGGTTCCTGATCCGCATGAATTACAGATGTGCGAAAAAGTAGAAATGGTTTCTACTTGCCCGCACGCGCAAAATTATTTGGCGCACGATTGTGCGTTCAATTTCCGCCCGGCACCCGCAATGCGGCGCACTATTGTGCGTTCAATTTCCGCCCGGCACCCGCAATGCGGCGCACGATTGTGCGTTCAATTTCCGGGCTGCAAATTGCGGGGCCCGCTCAAAAATCGGCGGCGCACGTGCGTACGGGTAAGTATATACCCGGCTTTAGTCTAACGGGATGGGAAATCAAATATCAGAAAGGTATTCTGCAGTCCTGGTTCGGGGTGAAATTAACTGGTTCCTTAATTTATTAAATTGTACCAAATTTATATTAATTTGCAGTGAAAAGATCCAATCTCTGAAGAATCAAAATTTTTTCAGTCTATCATGGGGCCAAAGTAGTTGATTATAATCTTCACATTCAGGTGGGGCTGAAGGTGTCTTACGCGAACTGACTCGATTTAAAAAGGACGGCAAAATCTAACGGAGGATGATGAATTCACATCCTACTCGTGACCATGCTGGAAGATTTTATAAAAAAGGTTATCTGAGATGCACAGAAAGAATCTGTGAAACTTTCAGCGATGCATTGAACCGGAAAGATGGTATTTTTTTAATTGTGTTGCTACAAAATTTCACAGGCTATAATCGGGCATTTAGCTATTTACTTTTCAGAATAACTTCTGTCCTGGCCGCCAAAATACATTTAAGCTTTCGATCTATGCATGGTCCATTTTCGACTAGCATTTGAAAGCTCATAAATCCGCACCTATTATATCTCTAATAGTACCATCCTCGGAAAAATTTCAAATTAGTGCAAAAATGCAAACAAATCTGTAGACTAATGATGACCATGGATCGCATGCAAGCCAACATTTTCATTTTTCAAGTGCAGAGATAACTGCTGCAGCAATTTGATGGGATAATTGAACACATAAACTAATTTGCATGAACAAACTTTTTCTCTTCCCCAGGTACAGTTGAAAAAAAAATTACTATAGTTTTTCGCAAGAGTAGGTAACATGAATGTTTTTTCATAATAAACATTTTTTTTATCAATATTGATGTAAATAGCAAAAATTACATAACGGAATGCTCGATCATAGGCAATCTAATGAAGCAATATGTTTAAAAAATCTTGACTGTTCCATGCATTGCTAACAGTTTCATAGATTTTTTATGCATTTCAAACCTTCCAGCATGGTCAAGAATTGCATTCTGTTGTGCAATAGTCCTCGATTATAAAGATTGGATCGGCAACGGTCGGAGACTTTTAGGGATGAATCGACAATCGGCGATAATCTCGATTGCATTTAATCGGCGATAGTTGCTGATATCAAGACACGATTTCTGAGAGATTCGACCTTCTGCTCGATCGACCGATGATAACTTGAAAATTAATAATACCTGAAAATTAGACATGTAGTTCTAGTTTCACGTGCTGAATATCGTTACAACATTCATTCAGCATAAAAAAAAATTCGCAGAGCTACACTACTCCAAAATTTTGAATTTTAACATTTTTACGACTTCGCTGCATACAAAAGTGATGTTGCCACTAAATATGCCATTAAAAGGATGCAAGAAACATTGAAAACGTTCAGATTAGACGAATAAAAAGAATAGATGTGGGTCGATCACCGATGAAATTTCATTGATATACTTTGAACGATTGTGCAACAGGTTGTCTAAGAAGACGTGGAACGAAAATTCATCATTCCAGGAATTTGATTGAAAAAAATCGATGCTGAGATGATGCAAAATCACTGTCGGCTGCCTGACTTCAGCCCATGTTATAGGCTGTGAGAAAGGGCTCTACAGTTGGAGGCACCCTGTTTAAAACTACTTTAAGTTAGAAAGACGAAAATGAACCAAATTATAGCAGATCGATTGTATTTCAGCAAAGGGCATCCAAATAACTCTTTCCATTTTCGTGTGAATAAATTTCAAACGATCACTCGTTTTCTGAAATTTAATGAAAATTTTCGAAGTTTTCGATTTATCATTTGAAGCACTTCGTTCAGAAACCATAAAACCTAAATCAGAAAAAAAATTATCAAGACTTTGATCCACATTTCTCTTCTTATGTATTGGGTGGAGACGCATCCTGTATTCCCAGAATTTTATTGGTTGGGCATCTATCAAGATTTAAGAACATATTTGAAGGAGACTGCAGTGTGTGCAAACCTTTACAGCTCCCAAAACGATGCCCGATGACGATGATGTTACTTTTACAGCTACTGTAGGAATGTATGAATTATAGAATAAAAAAATAAAATTCTGCAGCATCATAGTTGAAGATAATCGGGAGTGCTCCTAAACATTATTTTTCTTTTTTTGGTCTCATTTTCGACACTTTCTTTCGGAGTGTAACATGTTCGTTTGTGAAACAATTAGTACATCAAACTATAGTTTGTCAATTCTATAGTTCTACCAGGAGTATACAAGAGCCACCTGGAAAATGCAGTAACTTCTGAGCAATTCCTATGGGCATGCCTTCTTTAGAGCCCTGCAGCCCTCCAAAAGGTACAAAGATTTTGATAGAAATTTTATCCGTACAGTAAGAATGCATGAGCTATAAAATAATAAAATTAAATTTTGCGTCATTCGATAGGAAAGTGCTCGGGAGTGATCATCTACAAAACTTTTGCTAATTTTGATGGCTCATTTCCGAAACTTTAAACTCTCTTAAAAGGTGTAATATGCAATAATATGCTGTAAATATTACACCAAACGATAGCCTATCCTCTCTTGTGTAAAATGAATAATCATTTATCGAATAAGATCACTCCAATCCTGAAATATCGCTTGGCTAGCAAGACCACTGAAAAACGCCAAAAATCGTCAATTTTCAGACTATGACATATTAGCGGCGTGAATTTTCATTTTTAAGCGAAACCAGTGGTACCAAGAGACTCAGTGCACGAAACTACTCAAAATGTCTGAGAAATGATTATCTTTTAAATTATCATAGGGACGGTCGAGCCTTTTATAAATTCTGTCTTAACGAATGCGTCGACCGAATCGGCGACGGCCGCCGATTTTTAAGAATGAATTCATGGAATCAGTGGTAGCTGTAGAATTATTGCGTATAATTTATATCAACCATTCCTTAAATCAATAGCAAAATATTTTCATCAAAATCTCAAAGAGAAAGAAGAAAAGTGACAACATTTTTCGAAAAAATGCAGAAATTTCACGTTCACAGAAAAGAAAATGAGATTGCACCTGAAAATTAATAAAACAAAATTTTCTTCCAACAGGTCAATTCTAAATAAGGCACGTGCACACTACATGTTTTTCAAGTTTTGAATTATGCTTGCACATTATAATCTAGAGGAAGGTTTAAAATGACCTTTTGATACATCGAGCAAGCTTGTGGCTTTTTATGCTTAGCATGTAAAATTGGAGACAGTCCTGAAAAATAGATCAGAGTTTTATTTCCCCGATTTCATAGCTGATTTTTATGATTGAAATTGTCAATTGTGGCTGAAAATGATCCCAGGGTTTTTTCACTTTTGATTCGGTAAAGTTGGGAACAATCGCCGATGAAAGTCCCACGGAATCGGTGATAGTCGCTGACTATTCTGTAAAATCGGCTACAGTTGTCTATCTAAAAATTCTAGGACTTTTTAAATGTATTATTTAATTGATATTGATCGTCAAGAATCTAAAGTCCGGAATGTGCTTTTGATCTGAACAACACATAGATTACGACCTATACATAAAATGACAGAATTATGACACAGAATACTGGAAAGAGAATGACATTAAAGAACAATAAAGTACAAAAATTCAATAAAATAGAAAAATTAAATAACAAAATCGAAACAAAAAAGCTGAGCTTCTGTTATACTTAGTCTGGTGCGAACGAAGATGCCTGGATTCCTGATGTCATCTCCTGAATTCATGCGTTGGTTCAAGCTGCTTGTTCTTATCGGGTTGTCAGGTGTCCGTGGAGGTAAGAATAAAAATGCCGGACAATCATCGAGCATCTGCCGATTTGTTTTCGATGGTCATTCCGAAGATGTTCGAAAATGTGTTCATTTGGTCCTCTGTAAAAGTCACTGATGATATTATTATTATTATAAATATAAATAATTATAAATATTGTAAAAAAGGTTTTTGATGAACGATTGTATTTTCGAAGAAGTTGATGTCGAAGCAATGATTATCCACGTGAGATCCCTCCTCTCCGTTCAGACCCCAATATATTTTTCATGAAAGTCTTGAGGTGTCGACGCCCGAAAAATAAAAAAGCCGGCAAATTTTTCAACAGAATGCTTAATAATTTCAACGTTTTTCGTGAGGAATCACGTCATACAATCAATGTGACTGCTCGGAAATTACCAAATTTTGGTTTTTATACATGTGATTTTGAACTTGGATATCCATTAAGGCCGATTTCAATCTTCGTATGTAATGCAAACATTGCACAGACTGTGGCCAAATTTACCATATTTTCCACAGTTTTTCGAATAAAATGAAATTCGAGGTTCACAAAACTGAGTCAAGTTGTTACCTCAAACATGATTTTTTAAAAATTCAATACGGGTATATCGTAGCCAATAAAATTTTTTCTTGACATACTGAGCAGGTGAAGTTCATTTTGTATCTTTTGAAAAATCTTTCACTTAGTCGGGATAAAATGAAATTTCGTTGTTTTCAAGTCGATTAGAAAAATGACAGAAGCATTTTAGAAAATATCGGCTGATGAAAGCACAACTATTTATCCAAATGAACAGTTTCTTTTTTTATTTTCATGGCATTTTTGAAAATTTTCTTGCACTTACATAAGAAATTCCGGTAGTGAACTATGAAATGCTCTATGCCAAGTAAGATGATCAGACGAGAAATCCAATTGACTCATGCTTAAAGTTTCGATATAATGAGAAAATTTATATTCATAAAAGATTCGGCGCTATGATGTTTTTACTTCTGATAGACTGTTTATTATAAAAATTCAGTATAGCGAAACGCGTACATGCACATCATGGAAACTTTGCTGAGGGTCATCCGGGTCAGGGTATCGACAGAATTTTTTCCTTCTTGATAATAAAACGAGAGGTCTTCTAAAATCCAAGCAGCACATTTTTCGATCTATATTAGTCCAATATACGAAAATATTCGCTTGATCGGAATTTTTTAAAAGTTTTATGTTTCTCTTTCGGAATATTAAAAAAAACCGTTAAACTACAACATTATTTCCATGACGACTTGTCTTCATGTCTTCTCATTTTCCTTCATCATACCAACACCACCAGGGATAAAGGTGCCATATACCATTTTTGTAAAATTTGAGATAACAAGAGTCAATATTATAGGAGATAGACAAGTTCAAACTACATATTTAAATGTGTATGTTTTTTATGTTTCTGGAGCTTCAAAAGGTTGCTACAATCAGACCAACCCAGTATGATAGCTTGAACCTGTAAAATGATATTTTTTGATTTCCTATGATTTTTAACTGGCCATTATAGGTGATTCCTTATGATGAAGGTGCCATATACAGCAAATTTAGTTGATTAGCCATGTGGAAAAAGGATCTGTATACAAATAAGCTTACTCACCGCCATAGCTAGTGTATCTTGAGTATTAACATGACTGTCATTGAACATGTACTTGCTTTGAGGAACAAACTCCAGTTAAAAAACAATTTGGCTTTTGAGAAATGAAACATTCAAGCATGTTTGAAAGCGATTTTTTCAAAACCAAAAATTCTGTATGTAGCACTTTCCTCCCCGGTAATGACGAATCAATGCTTAGGGTGTCGAATGTGCTGGAGGTCAGGAAGAATCTGTTGAAAGTCAACCTAATTCTGCTGGGGTTTAGAACCCACCGTCAAGAACCCTAACCCCCTATGTGCATGTATGTTGGAACGTTTCAGGTCCTTCAGGAAACAAAACAGATATTGGTTCCAGTATTTTTTCAATTTCGGAAAAGTTACTACGTAGTTTCAGATGTAATACTTTCATTGGCTTCGTTTTTTAGACCCTGATGACGTGGTATGTAGTATTGATATCATAAATCGGCGTGCCACTTTTTCCCGAGAAGATTTGGCCCCAGTAAAATTAATCTTTAAATCTACTCAAATAATGACTTTTTAGGAATTTTTATCTTCCAAAATACAAAAAATTGAGAATGATCGATGAGCAAAAGCGCAGGCAATTGCTAGCAACCTATGTTAGAGTCCCTCGTGGAATTCCGCCAACCGTTTTTTTCTAATCCTGGAATTTTTTTGAAAATTATCACAAGTTGATCCCTGCGATTTTGTTGAAAATTTTCACAAATTGATCAGGAAAAAATGTTACATTTGTTGATTTAAACTTTAGTAAAGACAATGAATCCAATTGTATGCAGTATTTTTCTAACGTTCATAAGCGTCAGTCATCAGTGAGTTTACTTTTTTCAAGAATTCTGCTTTGACGCAAAATTTTCTAGCAAATGCTAGACAAAAAAGAACATTACGATAAACACTGTAGATGAGATACGTGTAGAAAAACACTGGTAGGGTGTCTTTTGTAAGAGTAGTTTTTACACTACAAGAGCAACGCTTCATAGACAGGCTGAAAAAATTACTACAAATTCTAATAAGACGGACGGAGTCTGCGATCAAAATTTTGAAAATCGCATCTCAATCCCCCGTGCACAACTTTTTCTTGACTTTTTCTTTTTTCAAACAACAATTTAAGTGATGTTTGCTCGTTTAATCAAATAAAATTATTCAAACCATTCAAAAACCTTGCCATTCATCGCGTGTTAATTACATTTGACTAATGATCAAAACCGACTACAAGCGCAAACTGACTCGTTCGTGAATATCCCTATGCTTTGTCCAGCGATCGTTTTCGCGCGGCACTTGATGTTGTAGCCACCACCGCTGCACTCGCGGATGCAACAATTTTTGAACGCTTTGCACGATTGTTCCAACGGTAGATTGCCGGCGTCTCGTTTGCATTTTTCGGCGGCCTTATCTACAGGCCCGGCGACGACTACTCCGACGATAAAGGCGGCGATGAATAAAATTGTATATTTGGACATTTTGAATCTGAAATTCCCAAACTACCGTATAATCGTTACAAATGGAGAGCATGTTAGCCTTACTACTGAAGCATGTTAGCCTTACCAAAGGGTTTTTCGATCTGATTTTGACAATTTACCAAACTTCTTCAGTTTTTGAGTGCTTCAAGCTTTTCGACGAAATTTTTCAATAATACAGCATCTTTTTTGATTTATTCGGTTCTTCAAAGTTGATAGACAAGAGAAAACACACAGAAATGTTTGTTATAACTTCCTAACATTTATCATCAAATCTACAAGTTCCACGATGGTCGTATTCAAAATGGAACCCTGAGAAAACTTGATTCATTCCATCATATCTTCACGGATAATTTCCAAAAGTAAGAATAATTCTTTTGAAACGGATCAATTTCACTCCCTGATGAGCTGTTCTATATATTTGTGAGCACAGTTCTTGGAAAAATTAGCCTTGGTATCTTGATACAAATCTCAAATATTTCGGGTTGATCGTTTAGGGCTATCGTCGGACAGTTTAGAGATTGTGTCCTCAAGTTTGAATAGCATAAATATACTTTCTCGGCCAATCAATTTCAAATTAACCTTATTCCTTTCACAATTCAGAAGGAATTGAATAAAGTTCGGCCGAATAATAGTACAGAATGGAATGCTATGCCATCTTGAACAACAGCATGACAAACTATGGACACTTTTGCGAATCTATCGGACACTATGGCGAATAGAAAACTTCGATATGTTATATAGAGATAAAATGCGGAACTTACCGGAAAACAGGTGTCACGATCGAACGAAGGAACAAAACCCGGAACTCATTTTGAATCATGCTGTTTGTTCATCATAGATGAATGAGCAATGATTCAGGACGAAACTAAAATTAGAAGCCGTAGGGAATTATCACTTCATCACGGAAATGAATTTGATGGCGTAAAAAATGCTTCCTCCAATAGTATGCATGATATAAAAATAAATCTGAAGAAAAATCAGTGAATGCTTTCTTGTACCCTGATGATGTGTATGCTCGGACATATTTTGAAGTTGTAGATTTTAGAAATTCGGAATGAAATATTCCACGAAAACTAAATTTTTTATGGTATCGGTCCTCGTGCGTAGTCTAGAAATTTTTCGAAGAAAAAGCGTCGGATTTTTAAGCACCAAAATTTTCCCAGATGTAAAATGCACTAACGAGCATGCTATTTCTGCAGAAATCGCACACTTATATTTGAGGAGGATTTCCGCTGCAACTTAACTTTCTGTCTTGCGTTTGAGTTGAGCTAATGCTCAGAAACACCTTAACGGCAATGGCCTTTAAGGTTCGCTCTGCTGCTTGATGTTTCCGAAAATTGTGTTCAGATTAATGTTCGTGAAAAATGCAAAGTATTGAAACCTTACATTTGTAAATCAACTAAAAGTGATGAGTTACCGTAACCACAATAAACGAAAAAATCTATTTCATGGTTGCCGTGCAATGCCAATCAAGTAAATTTAAAACAGCATATAAGACCCTGTCAATGTGCCGATTTCCCGACCTCCTTTTTTTACGATGTCGAAAAATTCAAACCAAAAAAAACATAAAGCAACAAATAGAGCAGAATCAGTGCGTATAATCGTGATTTACTCAATCTTGATGTTCCATAATGATCAAGGTGTGTGCAAAATCATGCAATGACGAAAATTTTTTCACATTGTATTAAAGTGAAGTCAGTAGAATTGTTGATCTGCTTAAAATAAACCCAAAAATACACTGGGAATTGGACCATCAAGAAACGTCTTCTTTTCTCGATGAACGACACGAATTCCTTGAACTTCCATACGTTTTTGTTGATTCGAATGACTTTTGAGATATCGATATCGGAGACATCTTGTGAATTTTGTGTAATAAATGCACCTGGGCTCAAGTTTTATGAACCCGAATTTTGCAAAATTAATCAAATACCTGTAGATCTGTTTGAGCTCCCGATCAACAAAATTGGTCATTGTAGAGTTGGTTATATTCTAAATAATGGCGTAAAAGAATAAGCTTTGTGGTTCAGCCTTAGGGAAGTATCGGCAAGTTGCCTGCCCCAGTCTTCAACACTTGAAATTTAAGAATTTAAGGGCATGAGGATAAACATCTCCCAGAATGTGCTCAATCTCAGTGTTTAAACTCTCAATGATAGCGACATTTTAGGATCTTTAGTAGGCAGCAATCCAGGCATCTCACTTATAAGATGTATGCAAAAAATGTTTTAAAAATTGCACAGCTCTAGCTTTTGTGGACTCGAAGCTGCTCGAAACTTCGTTCAAATTTGACATTATTTCCCTCCTGCTGATGTATATTTTCAATCCGGTAATTCTGAAAGTTCAAAAACAGTTCATTTTTTCGCTGAATCTCAAGCATATCTTTGGTACACACAACCAATGATATGCCGCATGTGGTGATTTACAGCTGTACTCTAGACTATTCCTTAATTTTGTTAAAAACTGCAACGAGAGCTCTTATGGATCTGACATGAGCATGGATGAATTTTTACTGTTCCTAATGCTGACTCATGAAGCATTTTTTTCGGACGACTTCTTGAACCGGTTACCTAATCAAAAAATCCGTTTTTTCGAAAATGTAAATTCAACAGTGAATCCATTAAAAGCGCACATTGAATAAAGATTTTGTACCAATAATCAGTGTTGGTTGAAAACTGAAATGCAAAGGATACATAAAGCCTGCTGAATATTAATGTGCATAACGAAAATTACAAAACCAAATACTTGATCAAAGCAAAGAGGAACATTCAACGAAAAAATTCAATCTTTTGTAGCGCCTTCAACAAAAAAGTGTCGTTTTTATAGCGTCTATCTAGAACAAGTTTTTTCGCACGTATTGTTTCTCCAATGCAGTTCAGCGGATTTTCATGCATCGAGCTTTAGGTCGAAGTCCATGTCCCAGTTTTATGAAAAGTTTGAAACGTTGAATCTGCAGAAGGCCTCGAAAATTTCTCGAAATATGTGAAAGACGTCAATCACTTGCTTGTCTGGTCACTCCTGATTCTATACTGCATTCATTTTGAAGCGACGGTCGGAGTTTCAGAAAACGCAGCCTTACTGAAGATCGGGAGAACTATTTCCATGAGCTTGAAATGGTTGAAAGGAGTATTAACAATTTATCAAACAGAATCAACAAGCCTTGCATAATTTTGAGTAAGAATTTGGCTGCGATTTCGCTGCATCGACTATTTAAAAATGAGGGGAGTATAGTAAAACAATTTCTTTCCCGGGAAAATAATTCTAGAAAATGTTCCTGGTACTCTGAGCATAAATTTTTTGCATATTCAAATTTCTCGCTTTAGCTGATTAAATTTTTCAAAATATATCAAAATGACTTTATTAAAAACCGACTGTACCTGACGGCAATTTTATGCGAAATTCAGGCCAGGCAAGTTATATCGGCAGACAGAATAACTTTGGTACTTGTTCTTGACCAGGTTACAGTAATGTCTGACTTTTAGCAATTTTACTTTAGCACTTTTCAAATCTAATATTGATTTAGATTTTTAATTTGAAAATGTTTCAATTCGCAATTTGGTCCATCGTCGCCTTTGTTCTCGGTCAAAAATTCATCACCGCCGTGCCCCTAGATCAAGCCGCCGAAACTTGCAAGCAAGAATCCAGTAGCGCACAGTTCAAACACGTCTGCGAAACGTTCAAGAACTGCTGCATCCGTCAATGCGGCGAAGGTAGCGGCTATTCGATCAATTGCTCAGTGAAATCGATTATGAAAGGCAAACCGACGTTCGGCGACAATACCGCTTGCGGCTGCAGCGGATAGCAGGCTGAAGTCCGCATAAAATTAAATCAAATGTGATAGTCACATGATGTGTAGCAAAGTTGCACATAATTGGCTTGAATTTTTGGGTGGCTGTGAAAATCTTGTAGTTGATAAAGATTTTTAACTCGAGAACTTTTTCAGAAAGATGATTTGTTGTGTAATCAAGGCATTCCTATTGATTTTCTTGACATTTTTCTTGATCCTTTTCATTTTTGAAATATTCACTCGAATTTTTTTTGTATGCCATTATCATTTTTTCGTCACGTGTTGTCGACTGGAAATTCATTCCATAAAAGATAATCCGTATTAAAAAGTCAATAAAATGACTTGACACGAGGGAAAAGTTTCGATTTTAGGACAATTTGCAATTGTTTTTTTTCAATTTTCAAAAAAAGAGGAATTTGTATACGACAACCGCAAAAGATATTAAGATGTATTTATGCCATTTATTTCCACGAATTCATCAACATCAATTTTATCACGCAAATGATATAATTTGTCTTCTTCCATCACTATCTATTATACGAGTCCAGGAAGCGTCCATATCGACGATCATAAAGTTCAAGTTTTTCTATCCAATTGTGAGCCAAATATCGACGAAAAAACACATGGAAACGTAAATGAATACGAACCATCTGGCAGTCGTGGATGTAAATATTTTACGTTTCGTCCGAAATACACCTAATTTATAAAAGATATAGGCGAGTACTATTCCATATTTTTAATATACTTTGCCGAACCATATGTCACATCAGACTGCAAGATTGTGAGACTCAAGCAACTTCAAGGTTTGCGATTAAAAATCTTACTGCAAATTTTATGAAGAATCCTCATGGATCATCATGTTTATTGCAATCAGCCCCAAATGTGTTGTGTCACGACACCTCGACTGTTCTATAAACTCGACAAATTAGTAAAATTCTCGTCACATCGACCAATGAATTTTTGTGAAAAATGAAATCTTTTTTGCTCTATCCCTTACCTCGACTGTGCTGCATGTATTATGAATCTCGATATGCATAATCTAATCTAATTCAATCTTTGGCAAATTTCACCATCTTTCTAGTCAATGTTGATGTATAAATAGTCACAGCATCTATTAGGGCATAAAGATGGTTGCGACCAACTTTAGGATAGCTACTTATTCCATTATTTTTTACCCTTGTTCTTCCTTTTTCGTCCTCGAGTTTATCACAATTTCCGCATTGATAGCAATCAGTAGATGATCCATCAGCCAATCTAACAGATACAGGTAGAAATGATTCAGCTGAGCCGTACTTTCGTATTTTAATCAATCAGTTCTTCTGTGTTTTGTATGGCTAAACTTGATCGTAATCTTCCGTTTGGGGAAAAATTCAAGTAAAATCTTTTGGTAAATCTAAAATCTTTCATGAGAAGTACGAACAATCAGACGCAATTTCTTACCAAAAGTTGATGGCGTAATTATTTGAGAGAAGCCCGTGGGGAAATTATACATTTTGTAAATTTCATTTCGTAATTTTTTGTGACGTCGCAACGTCTGTCGAAATAACAGGACAGTCGAGGTGACGAGTCACAATATCTAGATGTGGTAATTCATCACATTTACCGGAAAAAATGTGCACAAATCACAATACACTGTTCGAATCACCGTCTCAAAATAAATGTCTCAAGCGATTTGGCCATTGATGCCGATTGTCCCGTTTCCCCGTCTGTGCGACCCATCACCCCGACTGATGCTGGAAGAATGACATCAAAATTCCCGTTACTCCTTATTTACGTGACAAGGTAATTATGGAGTGGATAGTCTGTTTATGGTCTTGGGAACAAGCTTCCTTCGTGAAAGTTTTTTAAACTGAACTCATAGCTCGGTCGGATGCATTCAGAACATTATGTAAAACTTTGGATTTGCTCGATTGAATTCGTAATGTTTGGTGCGTAAAAAACCATGATACAGAAATTTCAAGATTTTGTATTCTTGTATCCATTTTGTCGGCGGATGCCTTTTCTTTGTTGAACATCATTCATTGCGAGTTGTGATGTGAATTTGCAACATGAATATGCGAACAACTGTTATACGACTTCCCATGCGTTTGGAAGCTTGATCGCTATGGGGATCAACCGGGCCCCGCATATATTTTGGTTGCCCATGAAGGATCATTCACTTCATTAGAATCAAAGTGTTTTCATGAAGATGCATGCTGAGAAATAGAACGAAACATAACCACTTACATTTTATCTTTGCCTGTGAATATGTATCAAGTTTTCATGAATTTTGCTATTTCTGCATCGAGTAAATTTCCGGAATCATTCAAAAATCTGGATCCCGATTGGATCCGTGAATGTTAAAACGCCAGAAGTATGCGAGATGCATCGTATGTAATGAAAGCTGAATATACACCTTCACTTCATACCTGTAAGATGTCCGACCAGTTGGGAGGGGGTAAACCCGAAATTTATGGGGAGGGGGTCGAAAAAAGTTGAAATTTTTCCCAAAAAAAGGCCAAAAAATACTTTTTTGCCAATTTTTTCGAATTTTTTCAAGTCTGGAGGGGTTGGGTATATAGTTGGCCAAGTTGGGGGGAATATTGGTGCATATGCATGGTGAATGCAAGATCAAAGCTGTTCTCCATTTTACTTTCTTGAGGTCACTTTACATATCTCAGGGTATGTTGTATAAGTCTACGATTCTGGGTTAGAATTTATATTTTATTTAAACTGCTATAGCTGGGAATGTTGCATTAGTTTATCTGGGGCAAGACAGACAGCAAGTTTGATTATTAGGGATGACTTTGGTGACTTAGTCGGTTTACGCTATAATTTTTGTTGTCCTAATTAGTTGTTTTGATTCGACTTGGTGGTTTTCCTCTGTTAATTTATGTTAGGGTCATGAGCACCGATGTTTTTTCCTCGACAAAGGCCTGGAAATATTGCATATCAAACTAAGATCCGACACTTAAATTTCTGAACATTTGCATCAACAGAGCTTCAAGTACTAATTTTTCAGAATTTTCAGAATCACTTGTATCATGAAGGGTGTATCACTCATTAGGTTTTAGTTGGCACAAATCGCTTTCATTCATTCTTGGAGGGAATATTATCAGCGTATGAACTAAGGAAAGGCATACAGTTGATAGTTGTGAAGTCATAACTGTTTATCTGTTCAAGGCTCGTCTATATAAAAAAGCATCTGTTTACTCACATGGAAGGTAAATGACCGAACCATCTGGCAGTCATCGATATAACCAGTGATTCCCAAGTGAGCGATTCCCATGTGAGCGATTCCCATGTGAGCGATTCTCGATTGAGCGAGTTCTCAAATTAGCGAATTCGCAATGTAGCGATTTTCATGTGAACAATTCCCAATGGAGCAAATTCCCAAATGAGCGAATTCTCAATTGAGCGATTCCCATGTGAGCGATTCCCAATTGAGGGAATTCACAAATGAGCGAGTTCTCCATTGGACAACTCCAAACGAGCGATCGAGAATGTAATAACACTTTCTTCAAATTTTCCTTCTTACCTTATATTTTTTTTCGTATTCCTTCTCATCATCTAAATTTTTTTTTGCTCATGATACAACACCTTATAAGTTGTCATTTTATATAACCGTAGTTTTCCGTATAATTATTGAACATTTCGGCACGCTCGAGTCATTCACCGTTGTAAGTGTGAAAATCTTCATAAAAAATATGAACAAAAGAATGCAGGAAGAAAGAAAACATCACGAGAAAGGAAACGTCAACAAAAATGCAGACGTTAAGAATATGTGAAAATAGGTGGAAAAGTATTAGAAAAAGAATGAAAAAAGTGATAAGAAAAAAGAAGCTAGATAGAGAAACCAGCAAAAAAGAAAGAAAAAGAACGTGAAAAAAAAACAAAAAAGAAGTAACCTGGAGAATAGAAAATATAAAAATAAAAAAGTAAAAGCAAAAACTAAGACGGAGAGTAGATACGAATGAAGAAAATATCACAAAGGATAAAATTAAACAGGAAATAGAGCGTGCCGCATTGTATAACAATTACATGGGAGAGAAGGCTAATAAAAATGAAAACTTGTAATGTATTGTTCCATGGGCAAAAAAGAAAAAAGTAGATGACAAGAAAAAAGAAAATGAAAGAAAGCAGAGACAACAAAAACATGCAACATGAACGAAGAGATAATTGTAACACACAAAACGAAATAAAAAAGAAACATATACAAAGAAAAATATGAGGTAAAGAAGGAAAATATGAAGAAAATGTTATTGCATTCTCTATTGCTCGTTTGGAATCGCTCACGTGCGAATCGCTCGATTGAGAATTCACTCACTTGGGAATTTTCTCAATGGGGAATCGCTCACTTGGGAATCGGTCACTTGGGAATGGCTCAATTGGGAATAAACCAACTGAGCCTACTCGAGCAACATTAAGAAGCTTGTTTTCAAAAATCTAGCTGCAAGCTTTATGTAGAAGGATTTTGATAATGGTACCAACTTTTGTCATTTTCCTTTGAAAGTATTTTGTTAAAAATTAACTGTAATTGTTCCAATTTTTTAGATTGGCAGCAACACAAAATATCTTTCGCATTATCAAATTTTTGACAGAATCTGGACCTTGAATTCAAAATTTTAGAATTAATGATTTTACTCATCATCGTTATTTTCATACTCAATCAAAAATCGGTGGTCGCAGATGCTTTGGACCAAGCCGCCGAAATTTGTAAGCAGGAAACTAGTAGAGTAGCGGTGGAAGAAGCCTGCGATGTGTTCAAAAGTTGCTGCATCCGACAATGTGGCCAGAACGTCGGTTATTCGATCAATTGCGAGGCACGAGCCAATAGACGCCAAGGCGGAGTGACGTTCAATAAATGGTCTGTTTGCGGCTGCCGCTCTTCTTGAAATGGCGAAATTTGCATGAAATCAAGTGTGGTGATAATGTGATGTTCTGTAGACGATGCTGGAATGTTTATTGAATGGCGCTATTGTTTTGTTACCACGACCATACATACACATGGGGGTTTGAAGGATCTCAAGCAAATTTTGACTAACCCACAACAGATTCTTGCTAATGCTCAGAATGGGAGTCAGAAACGCTCCGGGCTCAAAAGCACAGCCGAAAATTTCAAAGGCGCAGCAACACGAAAAATGTATAAAAGCGAAAGTTTATTCTCAAAACTAATTTTAAAGATTCTGGGTCCCAGAATTATAATTTAAATAGTCAGTCTTGTTTGTTTTCTATACTTTTTGGGCTTACTAGTTCATGATACAAGGTGCTTAAAGACCAATTGTTAGTTTTTTTCTTTGTGTCTGTACTGGACGTGGCTTTCAGTATGGCTTTCCCAGGGCCGCTTTTTTAAATGATATTTTTTCAATACTTTTTAGAGGCTTTAAAAACATTTTTTGCATACAGTGACGCTAAATTTTGGGCGAAATGAAGTTCTGCAGTCACTCTGAAAAAGATGCAGAATAATGAAACGAAAAAAAGAGCAGAGAGACGGTGAAATGAAGCAGAAATAGGGCTAAACAGAAAGAAGGACGTAAATATAATGAAATAGATAACATGTTAACAAACTTAATCTGTGGGAGGGCTAAAAATCAATAATTAGGAAACCTACAGTAAACAGCGACTCTCCCCCACACGCACACACACCAGGCGAACCTACGTTATCCAATCCTACTGTAGACATCGTGCCAAGACTCTTCGATTACGCAATCTAACTTTTTTATTTTCGTACGACTACGCTTATTAAGATTGTGATCTAGGATTATATGAAACTATGACGTCAATGCTTAGTTTTTATGTCTTTTTTTATGTCTTTTTATTTATATAAATATGTTGGTTTTGTATGTTAAAATCACTTCACTTCAACATTTCATTAATAAATTTGGCTCTGCTTTCTCTGCTCTTTACCATCGTCGTAGGGTCGCTGGATAAATCGTCTATTGTTCCGTCCGGCTTTTGCGACCATTGGAAGCTGGAAGAAATATATTTTCGTTACGAGACTAAGATTTTCCTTTTAATTACCTTGGCGTTTTCCTAAATCGTCGCCGTTGCCACCCATCCTTTGACGTTTTCGTTGACGATTCTGAAGAAGAAAGAATAAATTAAGAACGTTTTAGTAATTCCGTCCGATCTGCAGGTTATTCAGCTACAGTAACCTGTATTTTCCATTGACCTAAAAATTGACAAACCTTACAAATCCACCTGGTACTATACTCTATTCTTTTTAAAATGATCGATGCAGTGATCCCATGAAAGTAAGTTTAACACAGAAAAACTGGTAAGGTTTATTAGTGTAATGAATGGGGTGGGGGGGGGGGGATTTTCGTTCCTGAACGGTAAACCGAACAACCGGAAGTTTCATCTCATTACCTTGTTAAATGCTCAAAATTTATCACGTAACACCCAGATGTCAAAGGTAGTCTTATGGAAATCAAAAGTCGAAGCGTGGTCTTTCTATGATTTTGACGTTCCCCAATTGTCCTGAAAACTCAGCGTTTTTCTACCGTGAAAACTGTGTATCGAATTGAACCTACTTTTTTTGTTCTCGCTGAGTCTGTGATTTCAAAATCAATGGACTATAATCTACCTAGTCATCAAAGATATCGATTTATATTGATAGTTTAGAAGTTAAGAAGTCGATTAATGGGTTTTGAATTCATAAGTTGACGAAACAATCTCTTCCAGCCTCAAGCTCAGTGGTAGTGCGTGGTCAATGCTTCTGCGGATCATATCACTCTTGAAAGTAAACGTCGGCATGAAAATAGAGGAATGGGCCATCTTTAAAAAGCGTTTCTCGAAAACATGTATGCTAAAAGATTCCTTAACTCCTGAAACTCTGATTTCCTCAATTTGTAGATTTTAGTAGACGCGAAATGTTTCTAACTCTGATTTCGACACTTCTGAATCTTTCTAAAAGTTCAGAAATTTCTGGTGGAAGCTGATCTAGAATAGCTCGATGGAGTTAAATTAAAATTATGAAGGAAAACATGGATTTTTGCCTTTCCGACTTTAAGAAAGTTTAAAAAGCAAACTTGCCTTTTAATTCAGTTGAAAACTGTTATAGAAAGCAATTAGCATATAACATCATGCTATATTTTGGTCATCGAATGCTAAAATTTGCTTGATAGCGTTTAAAAGTGTATAAATTATTGGACTGATTCCAAAAAATTATTTCTTCTGTATTTTTAAAATTTATGTTCCATTATTTTTTGAAAAATTGATAGATAAGATTTTAGCCCTGTGCTGTCCCTTAATAGACTCAATGGCTCACAGTATGATGCAACAGCATCGTGACCTGTGATAAGCATACATATTCTTGGGGAGTTGCCGGGGCTCCTGATCGGGGAAGAACATGGGTCATATTTTGGGATTTTATACCATAAATTGTAGAAGTGAATTCTTTTTCAAATTAATGTGCAAACAAATATATTGGGAATAAAATGAATATAATTTTGATTTAGGTCTGCGCTCTTTGAAAACTTATTCTATGGAGAGTTTGAAACTTTATGTAAGAATGTTAAAAATTATTAGAAAAAAAGTCTTATTTTTTGTCTGTTATTTTAAATGCCTCGAAAATATAAAAGAGGAAAGTATGTACTGTTTCATATTTCTACGATTTCTGGCTGAACCATGAGTCAAATAAAAACTCAAAATTTTGTAAATTCACTCAACTAATCTTCAAAAAAATTTTTGACTGCAAAATCTTAAAGTAAACAAATAAAAACTTCCTGTAAACAATTTCGACATCGGTAATGATTTTTGTCGTTTTTGAATGTAGAAGCATTTTATAAAAAACAAAATATGTCGTCTAGAATATTCCGATAGTTAGACTAACATACAAACCTTGTATCAAGTAAGTTTTTTGGTATTTTCTCAGGTTCCTACAAATTTTAGGGTTCTGAATTGAATTAAAGTTATACCATTATAATCTATATTTTTTTAATTAAAGAAATTGTATTCTTTAGGCATATGTGATATTTCGCCTGCATTGGTATCTTTTTTCAAAGTATGATGCATTATATTTGTTCACCTTCCAAAGTTTGCACAATAATTAATTAACCCCAATTTACTATCTTATCGATAATTAATAGCTTTTTTACGTCATCTTAAATTTTCTTCAAGTTTGGCTCACATAAATAGCTAAAAATTTTAAGTTTTTGCCATCTCGTATTCTAAAGTTTCTACTTTCATTTCTCCACATTGACCAAAAAATGCAAAAATCTACTATTTTGATCTTTGTCGCTTTTTCGATTTTTCTCGTTGCGACGAACATACTCGCCGGCGCCGTGGACAATCGCCAGGTCACCGAAGCTTGCAAACAAGAAGCCGACGGTCAGAATTTGCAAAAGGCTTGTTCTACGTTCAAAGATTGCTGCGTCCGAAAATGTTCGCAAAGTTCGGGCGGGTTTTCGACCAAATGCCAAGCGTCGTCGTCGGGCGCTCAAGTGACGTTCAACGCAGCGACCGTCTGCGAATGTCGTCATTGAGAAAAAATGAGGAGATGAAAATCGAAAAGCGCGGGAATTCAGATATTAGTTGATACTTTTGTTTTCTTCACTTATGATAGCAAATCGAAGATCAGTAAGTAAGTTACAGTTCTTACAAGATCGATATTTCCAATGATGAATGCTTACTGTATCTAGGTTTTCGGTGGCAAAATTAAAATATCAGAATAGCTGGTATTTCAAGTAGACCGTATTCGTCGACCTGTTATTTGTAATTCGATTCTTGTTTAGTTATGATATTATTACTGTAGTTTGATTATTTTTTCAAGAAAGCAATATTTTACTGGCAATTTGGTTAAGTATCGTTTATTGCAAATCCCACATATTTGATCACTGTAGCCTTGATATGCATATTGTAAGTTTTCTGGCTAATATTTCGTTAGTAGCTTACTGTTCACTAAGGTCACTTATTTTCTCCAGGCAATTATCACAACTCCATAGTCTAAGTAGATAAGTATTGCTCAGGACATAATTTTATCATCATTTGCAACTAACTGCCGGTATATTTTATTTTTTTTCTCTGGTGACATCTGCAAGGTGTAGTTGAGCTGATGGGGAATCGCTTTGTTACATTAAAATATAAATCCACGCCAATCGGTAACTAAAGAAATTTTAAATACTCTAGACCATCTTAGTGCTCCATTTTTTCCAAATGTCTCGAAAAAAATGTTCATGCAAATAACACACAACCTGCATACTTGTTTCTCTTTTTCTGATTGAATGTAGCAAGTAGGACTACTTGGAAAAAAATTCTGGTTAACGATGAATAGTCAAGAGACTATAGTAGGTACTTTTTCGAATGACAAAAATTCGTCTCGATATCTCTATCCTTTTCCGTCCACCAAAGCCGATCAATGTCAACGGTAACTGTCTTACAGCTCCTGGAATCGACGCTCCATACACGAGGAAACATTGATCTACAACGGCTTAAATGAGCCTAATACCTTTCTAATAAACATATAAATCTTTGGCGTTCAACAAAATTGTCATTGTCAACAGCTAATAATTGCTGAACATCCGCGCAGGTAACCACATAGATGTTTTTTAAAAATAGAAAAATAACAAAAGGAGTTAATTGAGTTCTAATTTATATTAATTATGATACATCCTGACGAGGTTTCAAAATAGGTAAAAGTTTGATAAACTACGTCGAATCGTAAATTTTGATTACCATGCTAATGAATCAAGAAACGACAAAAGTAAGTACTGTCTCCAGGAACTCTTTACTGTATAATTTTTTAGCACAAAAATGGTACAATTGTTTAGCGATGTATAAAGAGTGCGGTCGTTTATTTCTCCTAAAACCAGCAAATTCGATGTTTCATCTAAGTCGTGGGCCTGTGAACTGTGTACTTGTGGCACCAGGAAAAGTGGGGCTGTGCCGTCGATTCATAAAGCAGTTAGGCCCTATTCAGGAGTGAAAAATCCCAGGATTTTTATCCTCGTTAGGAGTGGGTTTAGAGCCGCGCAGGGTCGTTTTCAACACGAAAAGGGTGTATGCTCTATATAATGGCAAATTAGTAAGACAAGTAAACTGTTGGACACCCTCTTCATCAGTCTCTGGAAATTATCAATAATTCAGAATTGCCGAGACATATTTTAAACAGAGTTTTGAGTCAAAAATTGGAATTTCTTTGACATGATTCTGTACGTAATTTTTGGATATGAGTTGAGCCAAAAAAAGGCGACCTGTGCTGACTTTCCTAACTTTCGAACAACCCCATATTTGTCTTTGTTGTAATGGTCAAGTTTTGTACTTCTAACCTTTATAGTTTTTCCATAAACAGAAATTTTATATAAGTGGTCGTTTTTCAAAAAGTAAAAGTTGTGAAATCAAAGAAAAAGTTGTCCTATTGTGAAAAAAGTTTTGTAAAGCTGTTCACACACAATAATAGTCTAAAAATCACCCAGATTTGTAATTTACACGTAATTTAAGATCATTAACTTCTTGTTTCAGAATGGGCAAAATTTTGTCAAAATTTTGCCATTTTGTTTTGGAATTGGAAAAAAGCAAAATCAATTCTGCCATTGACCAGTTCTAAAAACGATTAAAATAGTGTTTAAACAGGAAAGGGGGCACATTGAAACGGCTCTCTTGTAGTTTTTAGATGTTTTACGATCCTTATAAATGCATATATTTTACTTGTTTCTGTTATAAAACATGTTGATTTTTGTCATTTTTTTCTGTTTTACTTTGCAAAAAATCAACGCTTAGTGTTTTTGATTCTAGCCAGTCAATACTTGAGCAATATGACTAAAAATTTGCGGTAATTATGCCGGATGTTTTATCTATCGACGGCAGCAAACCGCATTTAAAAAGCTTCATCCACTGGAAAGTTATGACAGTCAGCACCGGTCGCTTTTTTCTGGCTCACAGTGTTCATGGTATAATTTTTGTTTTATGCAGAAGCCGGCCAATGAAAGCAGATTCCATCAAAACTCAATGGTTTAATCCTCGATTTTTCAGTGAATTTTATTAGGTTTTATATTATTTTATATTATTCAACTAAACACAGAAGAATTGGATCAATACATTAGTGAAGATCAGTTCATTCAAAGCAGGACTCTGACTCGACAATAATGATTAAGTGTGCCGTTTTTGGAACACGATTTTGATGTTATTATGTGAGATCAGTTCCAAATAATGACAAGAACGTTGCTATTATTTAGAACTGCGCAGTGTTTATCCACCTTCCACGTTCAGTTAGATTTTCTTTCAAATTTACCGAATGATTAGTTATTCTATTTAGAGCATGTTTGTCTCTTTAGAATAACACTCGCGGCTTATCGTTCCTACTGTCCTCGGCGCTAAACAGAAGTGCTGCAACCTCTACGACTATTTTATCTCTCGGAGTATCTCTCTAGAAAACGGTGACCTCGAAGAGAAACTGAAGCACACTTTGTTGAAAAATTCAACTTTGATGATAAGGAGGCTCAGGAAGCTACCTGGTAGTCTATAAAACATTTGTTTACTCGTAAAATTCAACTCTGACTTGTTCTTGGTCCGAAATACTAACAGATTTACTAATTTACCAGAAGAGTAACTCCAACCGCACAAGAAATTCAGGCTAAATGATGTTTTAAGGGACCTCTGTAAGTGAAAACCAAGATGAATTTAAAAAATCAAAGTTTACAGATCAATTTAGACATCAGTTTTAGTCAAGTGATGAAGTTTCAATTACAGTTTTTGATCTTAATTTCGGCAAATTTCAACTCAAGGAAAGTTCTTGCTTCTGTAAGAGCAATCTTCACCAAATGAAATACCAATGCAGCGACTTTAGATTTTTTACCTGGAAATTGAGTCCATGAAATTATTCGGAAGCATATTCTGACTCTTTTGAATGAGCTTAACAAAAGCTCTCTAAACCTGTTCTTGTTCTAAAATATTGTATAATAATTCGGTTCTTCTAGCACCTCAGGTTAGTATTTCCACCAACATCAATACAACATTTTGACTACAATTTTTAAATATCGCTCAGTCGTGTGGCTACCGCCTTGGACTCCTACACTTGATGTGATTGATTAGATTCTTACCGACTCCAAATTTCATCCGGCAAAAATATTTGGAACCGCCTATGTTTCAGCACTGGCTGGGCTTCAGCATTGCCCTTGTAACGACCAGATTTGTGTGAGGTACTTTACTTCTAACCAATCGATCGATACGGCGGGGACAAGGGCACGGGCGGTACAATACGGGGCGATAATATACAGCTTTACAATACTCGACGGCTGCTTTAGACGTCGATACGACAATGATAACGATAAACGCGGCGAGTATACACGGCTTAATTGCTTCCGAATAAAAATGAGACTCGCTCTCAAAACAATGCTTGCAAATACGGGCGTGGGGTCGAAAAATTGAACGATACAAGAAATAGAATGAATCAAATCACGCTTTGCTTCTTCTTTTATACGGCGATTCTGGCCACTCCCGGGGCGTCGCGGGAGGTCGAGCTTCTGTCCATCTTCTTCCGCCAATCGTCGTTTCCTGCCACGTTTTTTATGCTTACTTAGTTACGCCCCTCTAACGCTTTTCTGGTACCGTATGCTTTCTGTGCTTCACTTGCTTTCTACGGTGGGTTTGGCCACACCTTTGTGCTTCTGTGCATGCTTCCTGTATCCGTTTCCCTGTATACACATGTTTTGTGGGGCCGCCGCTACCGTTACACTTGAGACTACTGTAGGGCGGGGCTTCTACGTATTTTACTGTGTGCAGGTGTTGTTTACGATTTTTACGGAGGATTACGGTAGCTGTGGAATGTGTAGTTTAGTGTAGGTTCTAGGGGAACAGCTGCCGTTTGCGCAAATTAATTAGGGCATCTTAATTGGGCTACCGGGGTGTGAACGGATCAAAATAAAGTACTTCACGTAATTTTATAGGAATGTTTGGGTGTGAATCCCAGACATCCTTGAGACGATAAAATGTGAAAATAAAATAATATCTAATAAATGTTTATCACATACAGTATGCTACATATTTACAGTACTGCTTTAGCAGGTACGTTACATTTCCCTCCTTCCGGAGTTGAACGACCTCGTTCAAGGCTTTCGAGGTTGAGGAGGGGTGGGGGTAGATTCGATAGTTGCTTTCCGAGGGTAGAAAGGGGTTGTCTCGTTTACATGCACCGTAAATGTAATATTCTTATAGGGATGTTTAAGTGTAACGTTGGGGTACATGAAATTTGTAACTGTATAGGGTCCGTTTTGGCGAGGGAGGAATTTGGGAGTCACCCCTTGTTTACACGAATGATTTTTGTAGAGAATAAGATCACCTACCTTGTAGTGTATGTTCTGAGCATGCTTGTTATACTGATGGGTATAGTGGGCTTGGGCTTTTTGCAAACTTTTCTGCACGGTTGAGAGTGCTTCTGTAAAATGTGATTTTACACGAAGGGCGTAATTGTCTAAATCAACCATGTAGGATGTGGGGAAAAAATTCAAGGCTGCGTCTGACGGCAGATTTGCTTGCCTCCCGTGGAGTAATTCAAATGGGGGATACGATGTGCTATCATTTTTATGAATGTTGATCGAAAAAACGGCATAGGGTAGATAAGTATCCCAATCAGTGTGATTTGAATTGATGTACATGCAGATACGGGTGGCTAGGGTTTGGTTGCAACGCTCAACTTCCCCATTGGCAATGGGATGATATGGGGTGGTATGAATTTTCTGAGTATTGCATAAACTAGTTATCCGTGAGAAGAGATCGGATTCAAAATCGGAGCCACGATCACAATGGATGATTTTTGGGGACCCATGACGGCAAACAATTTTGGTTACGAATAGCTTGGCAATAGTGGCTGCAGTGATGTCAGGGGTCGGGAATGCCTCTACATACTTTGTGAAATAATCGATGAAAATGACAATGAATCGGTTGCCGTCTTCAGTGAGGGGTAACGGTCCCATGCAATCAACACCGACTCTATCAAATGGGCCAGTCGGCTGAATTGGTACTAAATTTGCATGTACCTTGTGTCTAAGAGCTTTCTGTGTCTGGCATGGGTGACAAGTTTTGCAGTATCGTTTGATATCACGGCTCATTTGGGGCCAAAAATATTTTTGTCGGAGCAAGTGTAAAGTTTTCTGGGCAGCAAAATGACCTGTGAATTTGCTGTCATGATGTGAGGCGATGAGATGCTGGACTTGCGACTTGGGAATGTATAGTTTTGCCTGTTTGTCGACTATACGGAAGAGAATGTTGTGATGCACTGCGAATTTGATAAGGGTAAGGGGGTGTTTTTGGGCGATTTTTGCTAAAATAGTTTTGACAGTTGGGTCAGTGCGTTGGAGTTCGGCATAATTTTTCTGTTGCTCTTCTTGTTCAGTTGCTTCGGCTTCCAAAACTGAATTGATAGTTGGTATTTCGGGGCGGGTTTCTAATTGCTCAATATCAAAGGATTGCTTTGCTGTTTGTGAGGGGAATCGAGAAACTGCATCTGCGTTGTTGTTAGCAGTGCCTTTCTTGGGTCGAATGTCTAGCTGAATACCAGAGAGGGCTAATCCCCAACGGGCAATGCGAGGGGATGGGTTTTCCTTCTGTAGAACTGCTTGAACTGCTGTATGGTCAGTGTGTACAATAACATGTTGCTGGAAAAGGTAGGGGCGGAAATACTTGACAAACTCAACTACTGCAGGGGTTTCCAACTCAGTTATTGGGTAGTTGCGTTCTGCGGGTTTCAATGTGCGGCTCCCAAAAGCGATGGGGCGATCCTGACCTTTGCTATCTAGCTGACTGAGAATGGCGCCGATTCCGAGTTTTGAGGCGTCAGTTTGCAGTATAAATGGTTTTGTGAAATCGGGATGCTGCAGTATTGGGGCATGAATGAGTAATTCTTTTAGTTTAGTGAATGCGTTTTGCTGCTCAGGGCCCCAGGAAAATTCCGAATTCTTTTTGAGTAGCGATGTGAGTGGGCTAGAAACTTGAGAGCAATTTGGAATGAATCTACGATAATACGAGGGTAGGCCAAGGAAAGACTTAACTTCTTTTGAGCTTTTGGGTGTGGGTATGTCATAGATGGCCTGTACCTTATGGGGATCTGGTGAAATGCCTTGCTGAGAAATGACGTGGCCTAAGTATTGGACTTGGGGCTATCAGAATTTACATTTTTGTATGTTTAGCTTAAGGCCTGCTTGTGAGAATCGGGCAAGAATAGTGTCTGAACGTTCCAGCATTTGGGCATGGGAGTCTGCGAATACCTAAACATCGTCGAGATATACAAGGCATGTGTTGCATTGCAGGCCCAAAAGAATAACATCCATTAACCTTTGGAATGTGGCTGGGGCATTGGTGAGTCCAAAAGGGAGGTAATTGAGTTGATACTGGCCGGCTGAGCAATTAAAGGCCGTTTTTTCTCTGTCTGCTTGGGCTATAGGAATGGAATAATATGCATTGGATTGGTCAAGAGAGGTGAAATATTTCATGCCATGTAGAGTGTCTAGAATTTCATCTATGGGGGGCAGGGGGTATGTATCTTTCTTGGTTACTTTATTGAGGCCTCTAAAATCAATGCATAAACGATGGCCTCCGTCTTTTTTTGGAAGTAAAACTGTGTTGGTACACCATGGAGAATTGCTTTGGCTTATGACACCTGCTGCTGCGAGTTGCTCAACTTCTGCTTGTATAATTTGCTTTTCTTTTGGGGAAGTCCGATAAAGTTGTCTACGTACGGGTTGGGAGCCATTGGTGTCAATTGTATGTGAAACGAGGGTGGTTCTACCTACATCCATTTTGGATTTAGCATATAATGTGGGATACTTTGATAGGGCGCGTAGGAGTTGCGTTTTTTCTGCTTCTGTCAGGTCACTGGAGGTTAAATTAACGTTTTCTTTTAACCATGTGAATGTATCAAAACGGTTGGGCTGACTTTGCGTGGAGGGGGGTATGTTAACGGGAGTATTTTGTTTTGGAATGTAACAGGAGACTGTACCAATGCATGTTCCGGGGTAAAGAATTTGAGCTGTTTCTTGCGTGTTTAGGACCGATATGCATATGCGACTGTTTTGATTTTCAGAGACACAAGCTGCAAAATGGACTTTGGGATTCTATTTGGGTTTCGGGGTGAATTCAAGCTGTTTGACCAGTAAGTACGATTTGGGCAAGGGGACAGTAAATTTGGTTACTGTACGGGGTGGTAATTCTAATTTTTCCGGTCGAAAGTGGGCTGTATTCTAGGCCATCACAAGGTAGTATGACATTGCCAAATTTGACCTGTGATTTTTGATTGTTGATAGTGTATTCCGAAAATCGACTGAGAAAGTTTTTGCCTAGAAGGATGTCTGCTGTACAATCTTTTTGAACATGGATCATGATTGTTTCCTGGATTGTTTGGGCTGTCACAGTGACAAAAGTGGTTCCTACAAAGTGAATCGGAAGATTATTTGCTGCTTTTGCTTGGACTAGCGGGGGTTTCATGTCTAATTGTAAAAGTTGCGCGACTCGGGAATCAATGAGTGAGTAAACTGCACCAGTGTCAATCATGCCTTTTGTCATTAATTTGTTGTTAAGTGTAATTGGGATGTGAGGGGTATGTTTTTCAGGTAGATTCTGGGGTGGCTTGTTTGATGCAGATTGGTGAATTTGATTAATCAGTTCGATTGCAGGGGTTTGGGGGGTATCAATATCGACAAGGACGTATTTCTGCTGTGTTTGTGCCCCACGACGATTAGCTAATTCTAAGAGAGCATGGCCGAATGATGGGGGTATGGTCTCATGTAAATGTCTGTTGTTCGATGGTATTTCGTATGTATGTTCATGTGTGACCTGATGCTTTGGGGAGGGGAAATATTTTCGAAGAACGAGAAACGAATAAAAGACGCCTGCAAGAACTACAGTAATAAGGGCGAGATTTATAATGATTTGCAGGGGTCCTTTGAGTAAATTGTTTAGTCCGTCCGTGAGGCTTTGGGTGGTACCGGTAATTACATGTTCTATGCCTTGACCGGCACCAGAGAGTGTATTTCCGAGTGCTTGGCCAGTGCCTGAGATCATGTTGTAAACTGTATCGGAATTGAGAGACATTTGGGCGGTGTAATTGACGAGTTTTTTGACAACGTTTTCCAGAGTGTGAGTTTTGTAAATGTATTGTTTCAAAAAGAGTAAGTTGGTTGAAATAGTTGCAAGTTGATCATGAAAAATGGCGGGTGTATTAAAATGGAAAAGGGAGAAATTTTGGTTCCAGACGATTTCTAAAGGTAAATTTGTGACATGCGGGGATCCTGTTTCACTTACCCATGTATTATTCTGTTTGTAAAGGGCTACATGCATGTGATGGCAGTCAACGGTTTGTGAGAAAGGGGTCAAGTCGTTGCCACCTGGATTTGAAAAGATGAGTTCAGTTCCTACGAGAATGGGCAAAAGTTTGTAGCATGTTTGGTTGATTTTATGGTTGTAAAAGACTTTGGACGCGTTTACCTGCTTGCAGGGCCAGACTGTGAGGGCTTCTCCTGTGAATTCTGCTATTATGTCGGTTCTTTGTAGAAATGCATGCGCTCCAAGGGTTGCATCAAGATGCAAAATTTGCCATACGAGATCAAGGTGATGCTGTGCCTGTCTGCATAATTCATTCCATACATTTTTGAAATTTTGAATTTCGAATTCCTGGATTTTATCTGCTAGATAGTTGAGTTTTGCATTGATGGGTTCAAAATCATCAAAATCGTATAGTGTAGTATGAGTTTCGTTGGTTTTTGGGGTTAAAAATGCGTTACGATGTGGGGTGCTTTTGTCCAATTGTACGATAATGCCTTGTTCGGTTAGAATGCTGTCTTGGATTTCTGGGCAATTGGGGTTTGAAAAAACTGTATTTTTAACCGAGAATGCACCTTGTAGCTCTTCTATTATCATGTGTGTTTGCGTGAGTTTGATGGGATGTGTATTTTTGTACTCGAAAGGGCATAAGTTTTCAAATGCTGTTTCATTCCAGATGATAGATCCGTCGGCTGTGACACAATGACCTGATGTCGGTTTGCATGATCCTAGGTCGCCTAATGTACCTGTCATAGATTTTCCATTCCAAGATGCTATTTGTCCTATTTCTATGATGACGTTAGTGACTGAGGTACAATGGTCTGTACAACACCATGTGTATTCTATGCTTTGGGAGTTATTTGTTGACCAAAATCCTGGTTGGGTTTCGTATAATTTTTGACCATTGTGTTCTTTGTCTATAACGATTGCCTTACAAACATGTGGGGTTAGATTTTGCATTTCGGTTTGGTCGAAGACAATACCTTTTGATCCAAAAAATCCTGTATTAGTACAAATTTTGCGTTTGCGAACACTGCATTTGTATGCGTCTGTAATGTCGGGCTTAGTGGAGGGGATATAGATTTTTCCGAGTGTCTGTACGGGTTTGTCTAGTGTGGAAGGGGGCATGCATGATACAAGTTTCGGTATGCTGACTGAGTGACCGCTCAATGAAGTTCCACACATCTGAAATTGGGCACTACTCGATGTGGGGATTATTATACAAAGAAAAATACAAAACATCGGCCAATAGAATGTTTTAGTGGAGGCGGCGGGGCACTGTATGTTTTCGTTGTGGCTGGTTTGGTGTTGGGGCTTTTGGTGTTGTCGTTTTGGGATTTTGAGCTGGGGGGGGTGGCCGGTTTGAAATCTGAACATTCTGTAAAACTTTAGAAGTTGAGTTATGGGATGGGGTTTGGACTTGCTTACTTATGGGGGTCGGTAGAAGTGTTTGGCGGGGGCGGAATTGGTAGGGTTCGGGGGTCAGGCCATGGAGAAGGGATAACAAGTTGCGGCTTGTTTTCGACGGGGTTTCGGGGGCGGTGGGCAGCGTGGTGTCTTGCTTTCGGGGGATCTTGTAGCCTACGGGGATGGTCGGCGGCAATTTTTCGATTTTTGCGGCTTCAGGCATGGGGGCTGGTGACATGGCGCACCAATCGGGTACGTCCAGATCAAGGACGTATTCGTCACTACGGCAGTGGGTGTTGGGCATGATTGTTCCTAAAGTAGTCTGAGGGCCGTTAGTTATGGCGGGTAATTTTGAGTAAAATGCGGGGTCGTCAATGTCCATGAGGGTTTGGGGTTGCCTGTACTCAATGCAATTTTGAATATTACGACTCTGCCGATTTGGACAATACCTGCTTGCATGACCTCTCTGCTTGCATAGAAAACATTGAAAATTGGAGTAGGGTTTTGAAAGGCAGTTGTCTGATCTATGTCCTGTTTGGGAGCAGTGGATGCATCGGCTTTTACAATCGCGTGTACTGTGATTATTACGGAAACAGATTTCACATGATTTTCGGGTGCCTACTGATTTACAATTACGAGCTACGTGTCCGATTTGTCCACACTGGAAGCATGTGGGTTGCCTAGGGGTGGTATTGTTCCTGTAAGCATTATTCCTGCTGAAAGTATTGTTACTGAAATTGTTGTAGCTACTCTGTTGTGGGGGTTGAGGTTTTTGTTTGATCTGCAACTGTAAATCTTTTACTTGTTGTTCTAACTGATGCAATAGATCCTGTTGGTCTGTATTTTTGGTTAGGGAAAAGATGGGTTCGGGTTTTGGGGGTATGAAGGGAAGAACGTTAGATTTTAACTCATTTCTAAGAATTTGCTGTTCAATGTAAGCTGCTTCGTCTGACATTTCTTTTAGAGTCGCGAACCTTCTATACTTAATTGCTTCCCTGATTTCGTTTTGCATGCCTTCTACAAAGAGGGGTTTTATGATCATTTCTCGTGCGTCTGTGTTAAAGTTAGGGTAGGCGAGGGTTGCAAGATGTTCTAAATCAAATAAGAATTCTGTTACTGTTTCTGAACGCTTTTGTTTTCTTTCGCGCAAGAATTGTTGATGTAGCTCATTATCTCTATTGTTTGGGAAAAATGCCTGTAATGCGACTTTATACTGCTCGTATGTGTGGGGAGGGTTTTTCGGAATTTGCTAAACTTTTGAATTTTGCTAATGCGGCTCCTCGTAAATGAATTTTTAAACATGCTAACTTTAACTGTACGTCTGTATCTTTCATGCCTTGGAGTGCCATGAATTGTTCTAATCTTTTGTTCCATTCACCAAAATGTTGGGTCACGCCGCCCGTGAATACTGTAGGTTTCGCGTAGAAATTATTTGCCATGTTATTACGAATGTTTGCAGTTCTTAGATCATCTATTAGGGTTGGGTTTACTGTATTCTGATTCAATTGTGTGAGTAGGGTATGAAAATGTTCTGAAAACAAATCGTTTATCTGTTCTCTAACAATTTCTCCTAAATGATCTTGCGTTTGGTGGGTCATTCTTGGTTCATGTTGGGATTTCTGCTTAAATGCTTCAATTTTTGCTTCACGCTGTATTCGTTTAAATGTATCGCTTAATGTCTCGTTGGAGGGGATTTCCAGTTTGCTTTCTACGAATACTATCTTACTGTAGGAAATGATTACTACTGTATTATCTAATGCTTCTAAATGCCCGGATAAGAGTACACCTAATTGGGGGCAGGGAGTTCCAGTGGTTAACGTAACGGTACGGTCACCAAAATATGTAACGACCAGATTTGTGTGAGGTACTTTACTACTAACCAATCAGTCGATAGGGCGGGGACAAGGGCACGGGCGGTACAATACGGGGCGATAATATACGGCTTTACAATACTCGACGGCTGCTTTAGACGTCGATACGACAACGATAACGATAAACGCGGCGAGTATACACGGCTTAATTGCTTCCGAATAAAAATGAGACTCGCTCTCAAAACAATGCTTGCAAATACGGGCGCCGGGTCGAAAAATTGAACGATACAAGAAATAGAATGAATCAAATCACGCTTTGCTTCTTCTTTTATACGGCGATTCTGGCCACTCCCGGGGCGTCGCGGGAGGTCGAGCTTCTGTCCATCTTCTTCCGCCAATCGTCGTTTCCTGCCACGCTTTTTATGCTTACTTAGTTACGCCCCTCTAACGCTTTTCTGGTACCGTATGCTTTCTGTGCTTCACTTGCTTTCTACGGTGGGTTTGGCCACACCTTTGTGCTTCTGTGCATGCTTCCTGTATCGGTTTCCCTGTATACACATGTTTTGTGGGGCCGCCGCTACCGTTACACTTGAGACTACTGTACGGCGGGGCTTCTACGTATTTTACTGTGTGCAGGTGTTGTTTACGATTTTTACAGAGGATTACGGTAGCTGTGGAATGTGTAGTTTAGTGTAGGTTCTAGGGGAACAGCTGCCGTTTGCGCAAATTAATTAGGGCATCTTAATTGGGCTACCGGGGTGTGAACGGATCAAAATAAAGTACTTCACGTAATTTTATAGGAATGTTTGGGTGTGAATCCCAGACATCCTTGAGACGATAAAATGTGAAAATAAAATAATATCTAATAAATGTTTATCACATACAGTATGCTACATATTTACAGTACTGCTTTAGCAGGTACGTTACACCCTCCAGGGTGCCTCCAATATACAACTAATGAAAGTAGACTATGTGAAGTATTATACGATCACTATTTTGAGAAATGATCCTTTCAGGCATGTCTGAGACTGCTTTCTCATAAATATATTAGTTCACTAGGTGAATGTGGTCTAGATTTGCACAATTTTTGACGGATCCAGCGTCACCCAACAATATGCTGACTTCTGATCGTCTTGTTGATCTCAATTCCACTTTCGTGGGATGAGGTCTGACATCACCCAAAGTGCAAACTACTTCAAACTGTCACTTGAAAAGCAAACCCTACCCTTCATTCATGTAAATTCTGTACAGTATTTTGAATTGAATTAATGTATCTGAAAAATTCCTAATATTATGGCTTAACGCAAATCGATTTGCAGGTCAAGGATGACTCTTTTCCCGCTTTTTATAAAACGCTTGTAAATTAGAATCAGAGTAAGTCGTTTTTCGTCTCTACGAAAATGGACAATATTTTTGCTGTCAAGCAAGCTAGAATACTTGGACACTAACATATGTGTCCGAATAAATAATAGAGGACCGGTCCTATGAGCAAGTAAAAAGGTTCCTGTTTGAACGGTTACCTAAAGAAAAGTTCAGAGATGAATTAAAATGGTACCGATATTAGAAAAGTTTGAATTGCACAAAATTAAGAGGTTCGATTCTGTTATGTATACCTGATGATTTCTCGCTGCAGAAATTTTTCCTCCGATTCGACTTGCCCCACTTCTAAATGAGTAGTATGATATGTAATGAGAATAATCTAATTTTTGATCACTGCTAAAATTTATATTTGGAAATGACCTGATGCAAAGTTTTTCCAGGTATGTATAACGAATTATTTTTCTTCTGTCTAGCTCATAATCATGCACACTCGATTTGAGAAAAAAGACTTGCAGGAACACTACTCGCTTGTGTTTCATCAACCATTGAAAAATTCCCAAAAAAATAGATGAATTTAAGTGAAATTTCGAGAGTCATTATCTTTATAAAAGAATTCTGGAATTTTGTCTAGTGCAAAACTTATCACGACAAACATTAAATTCTTTGACAACATTTCCAGCACTGCTCTTATAAACGCTCCAAACGTAGGAGTCTTTGAATACCGTTGAATAGTTCAACTAATGGAAAATCGCCGCTGAAGCTTACAATTTAAAAAAAAAATTCTGCGATACACCGTAGAAAAAAGGAAACCACAAATTTTGTCTCATTTTTAAATGTTTTTTTTTGTATTTTGACTTTTTGGCAGCGAATCATCTGGACATGCAATTTTTGAGTAAAACTGTCAAAAATCGAAATATTTGGTGCATTCATCAGCGAGCACTCAATTTCGATTTTCTGACAACATGAATGTTACAGTGATCAGTGTTTTTTTCTACAAGAAAAACATTCCTGACTCCATACAAACATTTTTGGGCACCGTCGGAAAAGAGATTTTCTCGACATTAATTGGTCAGATCTAGGCCCTAAAATCAGAGAACATAGAATAATTTTCCGGCTCTTCGCCCGGATTCTATTGGAAAATTTTTTGGATTGACATTTTAGAAAAAGAATTTCCGGAAAAGGGAATAAGTTGAGCGTTAGACATGAAAAGGGTGAATTTTGGTGTATTTTACAAGATCAAAATCTCAATTTTTCTAACTTCTTACTAAAATTTGTATAGATAAATTTCCATTCAGAAGCATCCAGGAAGTAATTTTCAGGAAGTCTAAGTTAATGCTGTGTACTTTGGTGCTATGCATCAAGGACATGGACTTAATTTCTATCTGCATATAAAGGTTTGTGCAACAAACATGCAAACGTGCGATTTTTTAGTGTACAAAAAGTTGCTCCATACAAGAAAAGCCCAAAACGTGATTGTTAGCACATCCGAAATATGCACCATATCAGATTTTGAAGTACATTTACTTTTCACGTTGTTGTGGATTTCTATTTTGGAAGACATGTCCTATCAGATATCGCGTCTTAAGCTGTTAATTTACAGTAAGAATTATTTTTCAATCACGTTATTTGCACGCGTTTATCTTTATAACTGATCGGTACCAGGCGAACCAAACCTCGGATTTGCCATTTGGTATGTTTGGAACGCAAACGAAAACACCAAAGTGATAATAGACAGGAAAAGATATCATTCCAAAGTTATCAATGTCAATGTATGTCTTTTCCCAAAAGTCATCGAAATTTTTTGCTGTCCAGAAAATCTATCGCCTGTCTCTTCTAATAATCATTAAAAATCTTGAATAAAAGTCAACATCAATAACAGGGCGTTCCCATTTTGAACAATTAAACATACAACGCCTAAATTTGACGTCCACTATCGTGTTCTAAAAGTCAATCATTATGCCATATTTTGAATCATAGGACCAAATATTCTTAGACATGTCGCCCTTATCCAACGAAAAGTTGTTCACGGGAGAACCATCTGATTTACATACTCTAGACAAAGACCAGCGTAGCAAATCTGCAAAAAATATTCACTGCAGCACACTGTCGAAAATCAAAGGAAAAGAATCGTTTGAATACTTAATTTTAGCGACATCATTCTAATAATTTATAATAAATAATAATAAATAATAATAATAAATAATAAATAACAAATAAAAAAGAAACGATGATCATTTCGGATAAATGCAACGAAAAATCAACACGCTTTCAAAAAAGTGCAAGTTTTCGGGTGACCGAAATTGCAATTCGATCCGAATTGGCAGAAGCACAATGTTTTTTTCTTGCGATTATCATCGGGATCGTGAATTTTCTTTGAACAACCACCGCACGCAATCAAACCGTTGCGTTCCACGCCTTCGCACTTACTGTTTCTGATGCTGGTCCAAATGCCTAAAAATTATACTGATAAAGTTTTATGGTATGATGATATGCTATTTTTAGTTTATGATCAGCTCGGTTTGTATATTAAATTATGATACTGAACTCAGATTCGAAAAAAATATAATAGAATCCATATGCACATTCAAATGAGTTATTAGGAAGATCAACAATGATGTGGAACTGGTCACATCAGCAATGGTGTTAACGATCAAAAGTTTCTATGCAATAGATTCTACATAACAGATCACATGTAGTGTTTCATGATCGTTCCGCGAGTATTTCCGATGGTTAAAAGTTTATTTCACTCCTGATTGATGATCTTTGAGCGCTACTTCAAGAGGACTTCAATTGTATTCTCGTGTTTCCTGATGAATCTTATAGATGTTTATTTATAGCAAAAGAGATTACGGAGACTATTTCGATATCCAAAACCTATAGAAGACTTTATCGTCCGAACTTTTAATTTTATTGATGCTTCTCAGCCAGATGATAGTTTATGATCAATTCACTTCCTAAATTGAAAAGGTTATCCTCTGCAAGTAAATCGATGATTCATTGGTAATGAGCCTGGAAAGTTGTCGCAAAAATCAATTAGTCGCTTTATGTCATGGAAGTAATGCACCATTGTTACAATATTTGTAGCTACACTACGATTCATGTAAAAAATTTTTACTCCCAGTTGGTAACAGCTATTTTCAAGAGCAGCTAAAAAATCAGTAAGGTAATTTTCAAATCTGCTGGGCACTCTAAAGAAATCCATAAACATGTAATAAATCTGCATCGTCTATCCCGACGCTGTAGTCCTGACTGCAGCCGTCATCACGACAAGAAGACGTTCGCCTACATGCTATTTACTGTTTGCATGAGTAGTAACTTGCGTTTTAAGGCTCACACTGGAAAATGGACTATAATTGTCTATGCGTTGATTAGCAATCTATACCTTCAACTCCGAAAGTATTAACAGCTATAACAAGAATTACGACAGTAGCCTTCAAAAACGTCATCACAAGCAAATAAACATCGAATAATTTATTAAATGATAGATAGTTTTGTTTCCACTAAATTTTCCAAGCCTTTAATGTCATTTATACAGCCAAAATTGTTTACGAAGTTTTCATTGGAAATGATGCCTCCCTTTAAAGACAAGCTAAGAACTTTTTTAGCAACATACGATATCGAAAACTAGATGAAAACTATTTTCCGGTTCTATTTGAGTTGATATTGAAATCAGAAGCTATATTTGAAAAACTGTATGAAACACAGATCATGGGGTTATGGGATTCTAGTAAGGGTTTACTGACGACCAATGGATTCTTGTGACAAAAAAACGTTCTGTCCTAGACATCACAATATAAACTCTCGACTTCATCAAACTTTGTGGGGCAATTGAAGTCTTTTTGAAGTCCCAGCTCTGTTGAAAGAAATAGAGCTACTAAAGATCAAAGCTACAGTATCATTGAACTCATTCCATGATCTTCAACCTTGAAGTTCATAGAATCATTGACAATTATTACAGTTTTGTAATGGATCTGTAGTCTGTCTTTTAAATGATCCTCGGAGCACAGAAAGATTTTCATGCAAATAATAAACCCTACACTTTTTCTCTAGTTGACTGTAGCAGCTGAGCCGCGTCTGCACTTCTCGATCCGATGTCTACGGCCACGGCTGGCGTAACCAATCAGATTTTACCTTTATTATGACTTCCACGGCCGTAAAGTATAAACGCGTTTTTTTATTAAAAAGTCTGGTTGTCGAGTTCTAGGTTCAGCAAAAGAAAACAAGATCGTCAATTGATGATTTGAAGCCATCGAGTGACCTATCCGTGAAAAATCACGAAATTAGCTGGCAAATCATTTTGAAGATAAGGTAGGGTCATACGAGTGAACCGAGTGACCACTAGTCATTCGGATGATTCGTTCCTTATCGATAGATCATCAGAGTGACTAAGGGTCGCTCGGGTAACTTGAAAACTCATTCATGACCACGGTGGTATTCGCTATACACACCTAAACCATCATTTTACCAACAAATAACCTCGCATAAAATGGTTTCAAGTCGAATTCCTAGTCGTCCGATTCAAGAGTGCTACCACAATCCGACTAACTATACAGCTCAAGCCGGAAGCAGCAAATATGAGAGCCTGTTCCGGGTCTCACTCAAAAAAGCTGGATCAGCCGACTGGAAGGACTAAATCCTTCAGACAGTGGTTCAGCTGAAAGTTTAAGGAGCGCTGCCAAGATTTCTAAATTAAAAATGTCTCAAAAAAAGGAAATTAGAACGAAAAATATGAAAGAAAGAAAAAAAGAAAAAGATTCTTTTTCTCTCTTTCTCAGTTTTTTTCACTTTGTTCTTCTTTTTATTTTCTTCTTTTTTTCTTTTCCTCATTGCAAATAGAATAAGTCTGATACGTTTCGTGAACAGGGTCTTGATTTTTTAGTTATGCGTATCTAAAAGTTTATTCGGTATTTTTGCGATCGAAATGAAAGTTGAAAAATAGCGATCCCCTTCACTATCCAGCAAATTTCGTTTTTCATTAAAAAGTGTTCATGTTGTAGTTCCTGCCTGACCCGTTTGATCCACAAGTTCGAAATTGTTCATAGTAAACCCAGTTTGACAGTACAAGTTGCAGCCTTCCGAACTTTCGGACAACAGGCCAGTCAAAAGTTTGTGTAAAGATCGAACATTTGCACATGATTTTTTTATATCCTGTCCGTTCCTTTTTCGAAGCTTACAACAATAATTCATGAAGATTTCGAAATTCAATTAATGGTCCATGGTTTAGCTACTCAAATTTTGTGAGTGCAATGAATTTTGACCTTTTGTTATGTTGCCATCCTGAAACCTGTGCAGATTTTTTTAGTTGCTTGGTGAAAGTAGTCGCAAGAGCAACCTGCAACACGTAAACAGACGACTTCATTCGATTAATTGATCTTTTAGGGTCAGTTAAATCACCTTCCATAGACGCTAAAAGACCGACTCGGATGGAAATGCTCAGGATATTAGAAAATTCCGGACAAATTTACAATAATTTTGGAATGGTTCACGGTACATATTTGCGCATGGCAAGAAGTTTCAAGGGTCAACTGAACGGGGTCTCACTTTCCACAACAAAATTCATCTAGGAATAGTACTTTCCTTATCGTGAGCGGATTTGTATGCACAGCAGTATCGCGTGACATTCCTTCTATTCACAAGAGGATATCCCTCCGCACGTCCCATCACCTAATCTCCCGTTACCTCGAACAATGATATTGTCGTTCAAAAAAACTTTTATGCTAAGCATCCCGTTGCCTCGAATACAATACTAAGCTTAAGCCCGAGCCTGAGCCTAAGCCTAATCCTAAGCCTGCGCTTAAGAAAGATGAAACTGGAATTTTGAAAGCGAATTCCCAATTCAGCGATTCCCATGTGAGCGATTCTCAATTCAGCGAATTCCCAAATGAGCAAATTCCCAATTCAGCGATTCCCATGTGAGCGATTCCCAATTGAGCGAATTCCTATGTGAGCGAATTCCCCATTGAGCGATTCCCTATTGAGCGAATTCCTAAATGAGCGAATACCCAATTGAGCGAATTTTCAAATCATAGAATTTCCAATTGGGCGATTCCAAACAAGCGATTTCTTCATATTTTCCTTCTTTACCTCGTAGTTTTCTTTTTATGTAATTCTTTTTTCTTTCGTTTTCTGTGTGTATTGCCACTTTTTTCGTTTATGCATGTTTTTATGCCTGTGCTTTCTTTCATTTTCTTCATTCTTGTCATGTAATTTTTTCTTTTTTTGCTCATGATACAATGCATTTCAAGTTGTCATTTTAAATAATCGTTGTCTTCCGTATAATTCTTGTTACGGTTCGGCATGCTTGAGTCTTTCATCGTTATAAGAGTGAAAATCTTCATTAAAAAAACAAACAAAAGAATGCTGGATGAAGCAAAATATCAAGAGAAAGGAAACGTCAACAAAAATGAAGACATTAAGAATAAGCGAAATTATGTGGAGAAGGATCAGAAAAAGAATAAAAACATGAAAAAATGAAAAGAAAGAAGAAGCAAAGTAGAGAAAGCAGCAAGGAAGAAAAAAAATAATGTGGAAAAAAACGAAAAAAGAAGGAATCAGGAGAGTAGAAAGAGAGAAAGATAAAGAAGTAAAAGCAAAAAACTACTATGAAATGTAGTTGAGAATAAAGAAAAAATCGCGGTGGATAAAATTAAATAGGGAATAGAGGGTGCCGAATTGTATAAGAATAATATCGGGGACAATGTTTATTAAAAATGACAACTTGTAATGTATCGTTTCATGAGCAAAAAAGAAAAAAGTAGATGACGAGAAAAAAAATTAGAGAAAGTAGAGACAAAAGATAAATTTCCAAAAACATAGATAAACGAAAACATAAACAACACACAGAACGAAAGAAAAAAGAAATATATACAAAGAAAAGTATAAGGTAAAGAAGAAAAATCTGAAGAAGGTTTTATTACATTTTTTATCTCTCGTTTGGAATCAGCCAATTGGGAATTCGCTCATTTGGGAATTCACTCGATTGGGAACCGCTCACAGAGGAATCGCTCAATTGGGAATTCGCCCAATTGAGAATCGCCCACTTGGGAATTGCTCAAATGAGAATCGCTCAGTTTGGAATCGCTCAGTTGGAAATCGCTCACTTGGGAATAGACCGACAGTAATTACTATTGAACTTTTTTTACGATTTTCTGCTGAAATATTTGTCACACCGGATTTGAAATCTATGAATTTATTTAACTAGTGCTTCGCCATTTTTGAGTTAAAGATCTTACTGTAACGGTTTTGTGCAAGAATTTTGACGATAGTAATGGTCTTTGTCTTGTTTTCAATCTTTAATCATTTTACAAAAAACAGATTATAGTATCCCGAAAGATTATAGTGTCAGTATTTTATAATTACAGCAAAGAATCCTTATTCGAAGTAACGGGACATTCGAGGCAACGGGACATTCGAGGTAAGGGAAATTACCCTTCTGCATGCAAATATTAAGTACGGGAAAATATTTTTCACATCTATTTCGACGACTACGCACTAGATTTTGCTTCAATATCATCAACAAAAAACTGGGAAATTTTTTACGTACTTATACAACTAAAGATTATTTTTCGAAGCAACAAGAAGCAAATTTTTTGACTTTAAGACACTTGTTTTCTTAACTTTTAGCGATATTTACCTTTTTCATCTTGAAGTGATGGAGATTGAGCAAAGACGCAGCAAGAAAACAGCTCCGAAACCAACTATTTAAAAAAATTAATCATTCTAGAGCTTCAGATTGTATTAAATTTCGATGAAACGCAGCAGGAATACTGCAAACATCAAGAATCTTGATGATTGCTTCCAATACGCATTTTTGGATTTTTATTTTTTCACCACAAAATCAAATGATACAGCCGTAATTAGTTAAGCCGTAGGCATACTTGACCGGTTTTTTTGCGGCCGCAAATTTTGCGACCCGCAATTGCGGGTCGCGGTTCCGCATTTTTGCGGAACCGGAAAACCGCAATTGTAAGCATAGTTAACCGCAATTTCGAACCGGAAATTACTTAAGAGATGCAAGGTTGTAGGTTTCCGAATCCAAAAGCGTCAAAATGCTTGGGTATGCTCCTAATTGCATGGAAAAGCATCCGTAGGTAGGCACGTTTTTAAAAATGGAAAAAATTTTTATAAAATGAGGAAAAAAATTTTGGGTCCGGTTCTCATGTGGAAAAAATCAACCGCTCTAAAAACATCATGTTTTAAAAGCTTAAAAACACTAAAATAAACCGTCTATGAGCATTTTTAAGCGAAAAAAGACTTTAGAAAATTGGGGAAAAATTTTTTACCCCTATCGCCATTTGACGAAAAAGCCGGCGGGAAAAACAGTGTTCACCAAAATACATCTTTTCAGTTTCCGATTCCCGAAAATTTTTTCGACAATGAGAACCTTGCATAAATTTTATTCTTTGTTCCCGAATTTTTCTCCTCAGAAGATTCCTTTGCAGAAAAAAAAGCACAGGACAAAGCAAATTCTGGAAATAATTGAGTTTTCTAGTTGATAAAGATCAGGTATTCAGTGTTATTCAGCGCGAAACGGCATATACTGTATCAAGTGCGGCTGCCAGAACCGCAAAAAGTACTCCACTCGAGAACTCTTTGCGGGTCGATAAACCGCACTAAACCGCAATGCGGTTGCGGTTTGCCAACCGCAACCGCATTGCGGTTTTGCGGGTGACTTGCGGGTCGCAATTTTTGAAAACCGCAAAAAAGTGTGCGAGCCGCAGACTTTTTCGCCCGTTGCGGCTAAGTATGCCTACGGCTTTAACAGATTTTCATACTGGCGGAAATTTTTGCATCTCAAAGCAAAAGAATTTTTTATATTTATTTAAAATAGAATTGTGATCTGTTCATTGGAACAAATGTTACGATAATACTCGTAACTTCGTGTCAATTTGAACTGATTTTTCTGTGAGAACCAAATTTTTGTGATTCATCCAATGTTTTTATTTCATCAGCCCATTTAGGTGTTGCGTCAAGTTGGATGGAATTCTTGGAACCGCCTTCGCGTTTGCATTAATTTAAATGAAAACGTCAAAATAGTCTATAAAATGTCATTCATATTTTTTATTCAATAGAAATAGTTACTAAAACCAGTTATTTATATATATTTGAAAATCTTAGTTTCTATATTTTTTATTTGCCGGCGGCAATTTTTCTTCATGGCTCAAAAAGTCTTACTTTCTTCCTTGATATCCGATGACTTGTTGGATGACGCAATAAAAATAAAAAATTGTCGATTGATTAATCAACTATACTCCCGACGAATCTGAAAAAAGATCATGTGCAGATTTGACCCGGATGTTTTGGTAGAACTGATTATTTTTCTCATTTTCAATATTACAGCATCTTTCAAAAACTGACAACGGCTATACTTTGTTTTTATATAACGCTTGTAAGTAAAAAATATCAACTTCAAAGTGATTCGCTTGAAGCTTGTAGAATTTTTACACAAAAATGTATAGGTTTAGTTGGGTTTTTCTCAAATTTGCACTTTCAATGACTTGTTGCTTAGCAAAAAATAAGAAAAATTAAATATTACTTGCTTTTCACTTTTATTTCCCCGAAGCATTTCATAAGAAAGTATATAAACCGTGTCTCTGTCTAGTCCATTTTTTTCAAAATGAACCTCTGCAATGAAAATGTTAAATTTTGAAATGTTGAGAATAATGTCTAGTTATTGTCTGTTTTTCTTGAAATGCTTCCAAATAACAAAAGTGGAAAGCAAGTAGTATTACAGATTTTCGCGATTTTCTGATAAATGATATGTCGTATAGGACTGGAAATTTGTAAGCATACTGAGCTCATCTTCAGCAATTTTTCGAGGGATAAATTTTACGTTAAGAGCTTTATGTAAACCCTTTTGACGACAGTACTGATTTGTGTCATTTTTGCATTTGGAAGCATTTTACGAAAAACAGACTATAGACCTTTGTATCAAACAAATAGGAGTACTCCTGATCTTCTGTTCTTACTACTCAAACTGTACTTGGAACGAAAAAAAACATAAGACATGGTTTTGATTTCACCAGATGAGCTCTGTGCTGAAAATGTGATTTCTTCTGAACATCATGGTTTTTGCTTTCAACACATTCCTTAATATCATAAAAGTGATGGTGTTTTTAACACTCGAATCTAATCGAAAGTACAGTCTACTTTTGAATGATGAACGTTCGTGTGCTGAATGTTCAGCCATAATTTCACTGAACTGCGCAGAGTAAAGTTAGCAGCGATTTTTTCTGACCGAAATCTTGTTTTTTCTGTGTTACAGCGAATAAATATTTTATAAGCTTTCACCACTTTTTACTGAAGTCAACATCGGTTGTCCTTCGTTAATTTATGTTATCCTGGATTAGAAGTCAACATCTTCCACTTTTTATCACCCTTGAATAAAAAAAAACAAGTTCATCTCTTCAATCAGGTGACAAATAGAATCAATGAATCAGTCATAAAATAGTAGCAACAAGAAAAACCTGTGAGGTCAACTAAATCTTAATAAAACGTCGACGGCTTCTTACGGCGTCAAATATTGAAATTAGTCATTGTAAATTATGTTTTTGGTTAGATCTCAACGAGATCGATCGATTGATGCCCAAATGGCAGCGTTTTTGAGCAAACAAATCCTGCTCGCCTAGAAATTTTGGTGTCTGGGTGGGCTCAAACACCAAAACACTGTCTGGATGTAGTTTAAAAAGCTTTCGCATACGCATAACATATCAAAAAAGTTAAATTGAACCTGAGCTGCACCTCAACGGCAACAGATACAGAATTGACAGCTTAGCTGTAGCTTATCTTGCATCTTTTAAGTGAATGAATTGAGCTGCAGCCGAGTTGCACCTGTACAGCAATAATATAACACGTAGGGCTAAGCTATAGATTGAGCTGCAGTTCAGTTGGAGCTAAAGTCTTAATTGTTGGCTTTTATTCTGCAATATTTCTTGAAAATTGTACGCAATCTGCACGATATTTTTATTTTCGTAATCTAGAAGACACCTTTTGATAACTAATGAACAAAATAGTAACAACAAGTATAACAATATCAAATATGAGACTCATATTAATGCTAATTTATACAAAAAATCACTTCAGCACATGTCCAGAAATCCGCAAGTTTTCGGATGCCCGAAATGGCAATTCGAACCAAATTGGCAAAAGCAAAGTTTTTTACTCTCTTCGTTACTATCGGACTTTGGAACTTTTCTGTAGCAACCGGCGCAGGCTTTCAGACCGTTCCGTTCAACACCTTCGCATTTACTGTTCTTGATTTCTACCCAAAGTGCTAAAGGAAAAATAAGCAAGTATAGAAAACCAAATGATTCTCGAGCAAACGTGTCTCAATCATCCAAAAATGATTTTTACAAAATGAATGACATTTTTGGATTAGAGTCAAATAAACCTGCCGTTTGGTACTAATTTTTTTGTGCAAATCGAACAATGGAATAACGTAACAAAACCAAACGACTTATTGAAAAGAACTGCAACACTTATGATCTTTCAAGCTACATATTTGCTAAAATACTAGACGACAATTCAAAAGTTCTGGTGATGTTTGCAAGTTTAGGCTTCACGAATCTCAATTTCAAATTACAGAAATGAATACTAAACTCCACGATTGACTCTGTATTTGATAACGTAGGACGAATATATCTTCATCACTTGCTGTTCAATAGAACATGATTGAGGATAGCATTACGGTTTCAAGAAACTTCGTGAATCATAAGTTATTTACTGTAGTCATAGTTTGCGAAGCCCGGATTCGAATCTGCACATTATCAGGAATTCACAAGCGGTGTCGAACACTCTGTTGATTAAAGAGTTATTTTCGATCTTTCCTGGCTTATCATATTCCCATGAAAATCATATAGTTGCTTATCAAAAATGTATAAAAGAATTGTATCAGTATATGAATCATATCAAATACATACCATCAACTGTGAGCACATTCCACACAATAACAATAATTGCCAAGGCGTTATACGAAAACATTATTTTTCTTTGAATAAACTTTCAACAATCAACAGAACAATAGATGGCTTTGTTTTTGAATGGCCAAGTTTCACACTGAACTTGACTATTCACAGGACGTCATTTAAATAGCAAATTTGGACCAACTTGTGATTTTGGGAAACATGTGTCACGTGTGCTTTTTTAAACTATAGACCCATTGTTGGTTGACTTTTTTGGCCGCAATATCTAATTAAAACTAGATGAAAGCTAATTATTCATTCCGATGTCAAATTAAATTACGCAAACCCGTATTTATCTAAAAAATCTTGGTCGAAAAGTTAGTAAACATCGTTTAAAGAAATTTTCAAGGTTAGGTAGGTTGCCAAAAAATGTGGGATCAACTGACTTCAAAACCTTGGGTCTTTGCGTGCCAGACTATTTTCCACGTATAATCCATTTTTGGAGAGGAAGATCATATTTTATCGGAAACCTGAGAAGGAAACGATGTGAAAGTCCAAATTGGTAAATGTTGTTCATCGTAGTCCTGGTAAATATAAAAATTTCATCTTTTTTCGGGCGGAAAAACGATTCAAAGAAAAAAGTCATGACGGAAGACGAAGTTGATCTGTTTTTTCGAAAATGCTCACACATTTAAAAATAACAGCAATTAGCATAAGTCAAGAAAGTTTAAACAAGGTTTCTATTGCATAATGTGTTTTTTAAATGCATCTAAATTATAACAGTGGAAAGTAAGTACTATTTTAAATTTTTGCAATTTTCTGCAAAACCATTCGTCAAGTGAGACTGAAAATTTCAATGCTTATTTAATCAACCTTTAAGAATTTTTCCATGAAAAAATTTACTGTAAAAGTTTGTGTACGCAATTTTTACCACATGGATTATGTTTGTCATTTTTCAATCTAGAAGCATTTTATAAAAAACAAACTTAATCAAGATATTGAAAGTCTTGTGTGCCATTGTTTATCAAAAATTTTAAAAATTAATTGTAAATATTTCAAGAAAACAGACTATAAAATCGGAATAAGTATAAAAAAGAATCCAGTCAAATCGTATTGCCCAAAGTCACAGTGATAAATTGAACGAGATACATTCATAACTAGAAAATGTCTGATCACATGCAATAGTAAAAAATTGAAATTTCCATTTGAATTTTGAATCGACTTGCTAATTTAATTTCTGTAAGTTCGTGATATCCTTTCGTTACTACTAGTGTATGAAACAGTTAACTTTGTGGAAAATGATAGGACGAAATATAATAACGGTAAATCATTCTAATTTTCATCTGACGCTAATAATTTGATGTTCATCCCATAGTAATCGACGTTGAATTACTCTTCTATGGTATATTTTTCATCTTTTTAAATTCAAGGATTAAAGATAGGTAATCTGCTCGATGAAGAGAACAGATCCAAAATTGAAATTTCTACTTCACCTATGTCATCATTGGATTGCTGCTCGCTATTTTCAGAGGACAACGTATGTTCACATTCATATACATGTTTTTTTCGATTTTTTAAATTTTAAGATACGATTTTTTAGAGATTCGACTATCTGTTCCATTGACCTATGATGGAGTGAAAGATAATAATATCCGAAAATGAATATTTTGAAAAGTTTTACACTTTGAGTATCGTGGCAGCATTCATTCCGTATACAAAACAAAATTTGCATAGCTACAGTACCCAGTTCATAATTTTTACATTTTTTGACATTTTTCAGTCTGTATACATATCGCAAATCTTTCATAGGATGTTGCAGAATTTTTTCTTCATTTCTGTAGCCACTAATATCCAAAATGTTGTGTTGAAATTTCAGTCAGATTTGTCTACCGTTTTGGGAGCTGCAAGGGTGTACGCATATTCTGGAAGTTGGTACAAAACTGGTGGTTAATCCCATTAAATGTACTATCAAGGAGACGCAGGAAAAGTTGGAAACTTTTAGGCCGTATTCACAATCGCGTGTTAAGTCATCACGGTGTTAGGAATTAACACCGTGTTGGCTAACACGGCGATCGAGCTAACACCGTTTCAAGTATCACATCGTATTCACAATAGCGTGTCAAGTCCGTGTTAGCCAACACCGTGTTACCACCGTGTTAACAGGGTGGCAGAATAAGCTCAAGCATGTTTTTTAATATGAAAAATGATATAACAGGAAGAAAACAAACAATGTGGTCAATGTCAACAAGGTTTTTCAACAATGCCAGCTTTTTTCAGTATGTAATCTTTGAGTTTGAACAGTCATTTGATGAGCAGTTAATTTTCATGAATAAAACTCATGATTCTGTATTGGAGGAATCGCATGGTTTCGACCAGAAATTTCTAATTGATCCTGGAGAAGCGTAATCAGATCTCGGGCACCATTTTTCGACAATCTGTATCTTGATTTAAAGGTAACGTCATCGTAGCCCTCAAATGGATTGACCCTATCCCGAAAGTGACGAATATGATGTACTATTTCTTCATTTTCATCAATATGATCCAATAGGTCAATAATATCCATGACAATTGAAAAAATTAACTAACAGACTACTGCTAACACACCGCTAAAACTGGTAGGGGGCAGGTTTAGAACGCCGTGTTAACTTTTCCATTTTTCGACCCTAACAGGCGATTGTGAATACGGGGATAAAACTTAGCACCGTGTTACCAACGTGTTAGCCAAAATTTAACACCGTGTCAGCCTAATACGCCGCTAACACGCGATTGTGAATACGGGCCTTAAGGCCTTGTCATACTTCACCGCGCGGTACCGCGCGGCGCCGGTTGTCCAATTCATACTAACAGGCGGCGCCGCTTTTTTACTTTTGGATTTTGCTCTTCTCAAAAAATGTGTATTGGTTTAGTTGAAACCTGATGGGGCGCCGCGCGGTGTCGCAAAAATTGCAAAAACCTATTCATACTTCAAAGGCGGTACCGCGCGGCGCGGCGCCGCGCAGCGCCGGCCGGCGCCCCTTTTTAGTATGAATAGAGCAACCGGCGCCGCGCGGTACCGCGCGGTGAAGTATGACAGGGCCTTTAGAGTAGACGAATGAAAATAAAAGATGTGAGTAGAATTATTGGTAAAATTTAATTGATCCATTTACGATGGATGCGCAACAGGATTTCTCGGATAAGATGCCGCAACAAAAATTTCTCTATTCAGTAATATTGAAAAAAATAAACAAGAAAACTTGGCGGAAATTTCTCGAAAAATTTGTTGATGCCGTGATAAATGTCAAGAAAAAGTCGAAAATTTTTCCAACATCCTTTTACACACGTTTCAAATTTACTAAATATCTCGACAAATTGTAAAACATGAAAGAATTATTTACGTGTTCGTTCGAATCAAAATGATGCATGTTATGATATACTGAACATCAGACTGTCATATTGCGACTAAAAACTTGACAGATGAACTTCGAACATACATATTACACAACAGATGAATTTAAAAAACACAAAAATAATATTTAAAAGTCCTAATGATATGCGTTGAAAACAGAATCAAAAGGGATGTTGAGGAGTTTTGGAAGACTACCAAATCATGCACGTTGAAAAACATCAAATTTTCAATTAAATCGTACATGAATATAATTGGAATTTTGAATTCGTTGTTCGGTACGTCAGTTTTGGTAATCAAGAAGGCAGCTTCAAGATTGTAAAATTTCGTGCCAAACGTGGTAGATACATTTTGTAACAAAGTTTCGTATCATCGACATCCGCGACTCAATTTTTTCGATACCTCCTCGTAAACTTCGGCCCAAACGACGTCCGGCACTTCGATTTTATTCGATTCCAAAGGTCGTATTATATCGACGGTTTTTCGACCGTCGAATAGTCGTTTTTCTAAATCGATCAATTGTTTGAAAAATCCAACGTTCGGTAGAATGACCGATCGTTTAGATCGTAAAAATTTGTAAGCGTCGAAAAGGGTCATACGTTGATCGGCCATCAAATAAGCTAAAACGAAAGCGGCCGAACGACTAACGCCCAATCCGCAATACACGACAACGCGGCGATTTTGAGATTTTTGATCGCTCAAAAAATTGATGACTCTATCGAAATGTTTGTCTATTTTTTCGCGATCTTCATCTTCGATCGGTACATGCAGATAGGAAGAGGTCGGGGCGAAACGTTTGGCTAATTTTTTATTCGAAGCTCCTGAAAAAATGCATTCTAGAAGATCGCCAACTTCGCCCGGTAATGAACGTATAATTGATCAAGAAGTACAAGGTGATTAAATAAACCAAGATCTCAAAGTATGGTTTTACAGTAAACCGAACTTAAAATTCACAACATCAAATTCTGTTTTTCTTAAAATGCTTCTAAAAATTAGTATGTACAATTTCATATATTTGTTATTTCTTACTGAACCAATCGCCATGTAAAGTTGCAAATTTAAGAGATAACTCGACTACCGCTTAAAAATTTTTTTGAGCCAAAAAATCCGTGCAAGCGATTCTATAGACGACATTTCAATTTCGATACAATGCAAGTGCCGAACATTTGATTGTGATCCGTAACCTCGAACGTCCCGTTACATCGAATAATGCATAAAATTATTTTTCAATTAACAAGTATTTTATAGAAAAACAGACCATAATGTCGAAGCGCTATATAGTCTACTTTTTGGCAACGTTTCTAAATTATAAACGTACGTGAAAAGAGCAGGAACTGTTTAATTCTACGATTCCTGGCTATACCATGAGTCACATAAGACATGAAATTTGTAGATTTACTCAACTAAATTTTAACAATTTTCCAAATGAAAAATCTTATACTAAAAACTTTCTGTAAACAATTTTGAAAAAACTGATGATTTTTGTCATTATTGAATTTCGAAAGATTTAAAAAAGGGTAATGTTACTTTCGAGGTAACGGGAATTTTGATATTGGCGTTTAATCATTTTTGAGGTAACGGCATGTTCGGGATAATGGGATTTCGAGGTAACGGGACACAACCGCACATTTGGTTGCATGCCTACTGATAAACATAACTAATCGAGAATTTTTCAGGTTGCTTGCATTCATTTATCATGACAACCATATAGCACTATTATGCATATAATGGTTCCATCTGAAAGATATATTTTCTTCAATTGAACAAATTAATATGCTACGTATTCAACTACAACATTTGATTCTAACAATCAGATTTTCTTATTAGGCTGCAGCTTTGCAGTGACAGAAAGGACTGAATTGAAAAAATGGAGTTCAACCCTGAAAACCGAAATAAACGATAACAAGCTTAAAAATTACATTTTGAAACGTCCCATTTGCTCACTAGCTCCGGATTTGACGTTCTAGAGGAGGGAATTTTTCAAATTCAACAATTCTTGAAATAAAGTTCAAAACAGGTTAAATTCATAATCCAGTTCTGGATTTTATCCCGAAAATTATTGGATCCGCATCAGGGCGTGATCAGAGTATGGTTCCTGGCATACCGAATGGTATATAGTTGATATCCACTTTTAATCTTCTCTGAGTTGACCTACTATACTCTATTCATTTTGAAATGATCGATGAAGCGGTGGGAGTTTCGGGAAAATCAGTCTTACTAGAAATCAAATCAAATCAAATCAAGAAATCAAACCAGGAATAAACTTCGGCAATCTTGAACTGGTTGAAAAGAGTGATCATCGAGGAGTCTGTATCATAAAGGACTTCCATAATTTTGAGTGAAAGTTTAGCTACGACCTCAGTGCATCGATCTTTCAATATTAATGGAGTATAGTCGAACAAACTAGGTAGTCCATGAAGTGCGTTCAATAACTCTGTCTAATGAGTTTACAATTTTACAAACTGAAATCCATGTGGTAGATAAACTGCGTCCGAACAGTTTTTCTTAACATCTAAAGAAGTTAGTCACTATGCTGCTAACAACGGCTATCACATGGATTTCGAAAAAAAAGAAGTTAGTCACTATCTACTTAAAGAAGTTAGTCACTATGCTGCTAAAAACTATAAAATGACAATATGTTGCAAATCTACGACTACTCTATGAAATTTCATCAAATCCTGTGATTAAATAGAAACGGTACTCACTCCTGTTATGTTTACTTCTCTGCTTAGATCCGAAGATGTCAGCAATATAACTCAAGTCCTATCGGCTTGTACTCAATCAACTACTGTAGGTCACTCAAAGGAGCTTCCTATTAGCAATCAACTGAACACAGTGCAACAGTCCTTAAGCAGAAATAAACACAACCTTCAGTCACTAGTAAGTAACTGGAAACTCTAACTCTTGCAATCGAAGGGCACTCAGGGTCTCTCCAGATGCCTCCTAAAGGTTCACACAAATACACAGAACTCACTTCAATAATATCCAAAAGGACTGGGGCTTCACCTTGGCTTGGCTCCTGTGTAAGGCGACTCCCTCCAACCGCTCAATGCGCGAGTAATAATAATAGTATAAATAATAAATAATTATTATAATAATAATATGCAAATATGGTGTGGGGCTGTCAACGTTGGCCTTTACTAGGCGAAACGAAACAATACAATGTTCTAATGGACGCGACTCGCCCAAAACACACCAAATTGCAGAAGGTAAACACGAATGAATGTTTTCTTCTTTTTTGGTGGAATCATAACTTTGTCGATTCACCAATTTTGCATAGATGTGGGATTGCTACTGCCGTAAGCACATCCCCAACATCCCTCGGGCCTTGAAACTGACCAACGGGAGGTGAAGAAGGAAACCGTGAGCAGGACTTTTACCTTTTACGGTGTGACCTACTACTGGATCCCAACTTAAAAGGATTATGATCCGACCCCGAAGGGTGTATGGGTCATAATCGTCCTGACCTGACCCCGAAGGGTGTACGGGTCAAGACCACCTCCAACGTCAAGTCTTTTTACAAGGTTACCTAGGTCTGTCCACTGAGATGCCGCGGCACGATCGATCACTGATCCAGCATCTGACGGATCGACGACTCTGCATCGGCTTGACTTTTCCCTGGCTTCGCCAGCGTGCCTTGAGGCTCCTAGGTACCTTCCTCCACAGTCGATCGCTTCATCCCATTGAGTGATGTGGAGTGTCTTTGGCAGCAGCGTCCCAATCCTTGCAGTAATCGGCTACTTTCGTCCGTTCCATCGCCCCTTTCGGTTCGTCGCCAATTTTTTGTACGAAAAAATTTAAAATACGATATGACGAACAAATATTTACAAAACTAGTAGGGCGAAAAAATTGAGCAAAAATTTTAAAATACGAGGCACAAATGGCAAAATATTTACAAGGCACCGAAAGAACGACAAGAAAAATACGAGGCGAAATGACGAGATTAAAATACGAGAAAAATAATAACAAATGCAAAATAGTGAAAGGAATATTAAACCAAAAATGTGGACTCAAGCGATGAGCTTGGCCAAAAATGAGATTTTTTTGAAAGGCAACAACACAACCAAAAGTTTAAATAATATTTTTGTATTTTATGTTTTATAATGTTTTTGGATTTTTGTAATTTTTTATGTTTTTGTGTTTTTTGTATTTTTTGAATAAATGAAATGAAGTCAAGAATGGAGGATTTTTGACCAAAATTTTGGCGGCTAAAAATTATTGTTGCTGCCCGCCGCCTTGCTGCTGGCCTTGTTGATGACCTCCGCGACCTCGGAATGCACCACGAGGGTGTTGTCCTCGGTATATACCTCGGCCACCAACGTAACCAGCTCTGCCCCTGTTCGGATTGTTAAAATGAAACTGGCCTGGTTGGGCACCCCTTTCCCGTCCTCCACGAGCTCCCCTAGCACCCTGTAGATGCTGTATAGGTTGCTGTTGTTTCGGAACGGTTCTGGAGGCTTGCCCAGTGCCAGAACTGGGGCCAGCGAAGACCTGGTTGGCTATACCAACCGTGGCTCCTTGACCACCAGTTTGACTGCTTGCGGGTCCGGGTGCCCGAAAGGTCTGTCCCGCATCGTTCTGAACTTTGCTAAATTTAACAGTAGTCGGAGGACTTGGGCTACCTGACCTTTTGACATCCATCTCCGCCGCTTGTTGACTGTAATTATACATCACCAAGCGATAGGCAGTCTTAAAAACATCCGAAGCAGTGGCACTCCGATATTCCTGTAACAGTATGATGTTTGCAAACACTTTGGCTGATACCGATCGTTTACCGATCTGCTCAGCCGTAAGTGGTGCATAGTCAAGCATAAGGAATATCATCATGCATAAATATCTGACAGCTGCAAATACGACACTCGCTCGATATTCCGTGAGCCATTCAAGGACAATCTCACGAATGATCCTATCCCATAGTGGCTCTGGAATATTTCGCGAGTCGTATAAAAATCCACCTTGGACATCAAACTGTGGCTGATACAGTTTGTATATAGTCCTGACCGCTTTATTGACCATCAGCCAAATCTCTGGATCTTCAAACTGCTCGTCGCAAAAATAATTAGCCAATTCCGGTGTAGCAAAAGAAATTGGACCTCTGGCTCTACTTTTATCTTTGGTGACTTGCCAAAAATCCAACAATACATCCCGGAATAACTCCACCGTCATTTCTGGTGTTTGTTGATTTGGGTCAACAGTAACCAGAGTTAACGGCTTTATCTTTCCTGGTGTAAAGATTTGAACTTTTTGTCCTGCAACCTGTGGCTTGCTAGGAGCTCCCTGCACCTTAGGCTGACGCTGTCCGGAAGCAGAGGTGTCCGTAGCCTGCGACACAAATTGCGTGGACTGACTCATTGCCATCGATAAAGTACCTGTAGAGACAGTCTGCGACACAGGAGTAGTTGAAGATACGGTGGTCACGGATACTGTTGCTGAAGCTGGAGCAGAAGTTTTGGCAGGTTTCGGCTGCGTAACCTTTGCAGGCTGCGCAATTGCCTTTTCTACCTTTTTCTTCTCCTGACAGGCTTTTGTTTTTCGTTTCTTTTTCAAGTTAACCAAAATTTGCCTATCATTTAAACCTTTTATTTTCATATTTTTTATTGCCTCAGCAGTATAATATCCGGGAACACCTTCTTTATCCCAGGTCAAGGCTAATACTTAAATTTCCTTATCCTCTTCAGCCAGCCGGGCCGCTAGCTCTTGTGGTGTTTCCACCACAGTATGGCTAGGTGTGCCTGCTGTCTGTTCTTCCTCCTTTTGCTTCACACCTTCGGCATCCATGTACTCGCTAATGTAAGCTTGCTCATACACGTTCTGCTCATCCTGGGCAATCGGAATTTCTTCCGATTGCGCTTGACTTTCTACGCTAGACAAGTACTGACTCGCATCCATAGATGTTTGTATCGCTTGTGGCGTAGGTAAGCCAGGCGGCGGTGGCAGCATTTCCGTCTGCAGCTGCGTCACAACTTGTGGTTGCAGTTGCAACTGCATGACAGAGGATGCTGTCATCGCAGATTCGGCTACTTGGGGGTCGGCGATCGAAATATACAATAATGCATCTTCGTCGTCAACCTCCTTGCAGCTTTCCTCTCCCAGGAGTGCGGAATTATCCTCATCCTCTTTCTCCAATTCCGTGACGTCCTCGTCCACTAGACCTGTTTGAACTGTGGGTTCATTATCAGGGTCTAGTATATCGGATTTCGTCCTGAAATCGGATTGTTTGGTTTGATTACCGTGTGAATAGGTAACCATAGGTAATTCCGACGGCAGAGGCCTCCGGTGAATACACTTTTCAGGAAATTCAAAAGTATACAACGGATAATCAGCCGGTATACATCTGATCTGACCCGTCTGAAGAGTAGGCGTGTCTGGTGATAGGCCATATCGCAGTGACGGGGTTTTACTACCGAATTCCACATAGTAGAATCTGACGTAGAAAAAGCAGTTGGCCCAATAATCCTTGTTATGGGTAATATTGTCCTTTGCTTTTTCCGTCGAAATTGGAGAGCCTATTTTGTCGCGCAAGCGCAACCGAATAGGCATAAAACCAAACCTATTTTGCCAGGTCGTAACCCTTTTGCCTTTTACAGCATGTTCAGGTTCCGTTGGCGGTAAAGATGCTACTAGGTCGTAATTCTGTAAAACCCTGTCATTGGTCTTCCATGCCATCTTCTTTATTAATTCTGCATCCTCCTTCGAGTAGGATTTGAGGAAATTATAATTCAATAATTCCCTCAGTATGTAATCGTACTCGGCACGGCTATGAGGCCAGAAAACAAAGAATGGTAGAGGAATTAGGTTGCATGCCTTTTCCAACGCAGGGAACTTTGTTGAGTCCATGACATGCTCGTAATTCCTCAAGTCCGCCATCCAGTGATCTCTGTCATACTTAGCCATACCGGTGTCGATTTCCACTGGTTGGTAGCAGTCCGTTCCGAGTTGAAACGATTGAACCTGCTTCGACCAGTCCTGTCGAGGAGTCTTATTCATGGCAAGACCCGCTGTGATATACCACACAACATCTACAGGATCCGTCAATTTGAAAAATAAAACCCCTTGCAACATTTCTGTATGCAGTCGGTTTATCACCTCGTTTGTCCTATTGACCTGTTGTTCCATTGTATCCATGTCCTCCGGATCACTTACGTCTTCCCACTGATTTGTTTTCTTTTTGCTTGGACCAGCTTTTAGCGCCTTGGGATAAACCCCAGACAGTAAAGTGTGGTCCGTAGCTTTAGCAGGATTTTTAATATCCGCAGGACACGAATATTCCGGCAAGTCATTCTGAAATTGTGTAGCCCACCTGGCCATTACCTCTTGCCGCATCATATGGTAGACCTTGAACAACTGCCTCTTTACGATGTCCTTCTCATCTACGAAGTTTCGATCCTCGAACCCCGTTAGGTCTTGAGAGTACACCGTATAAAAGCGGAAGGCCAAGGTCTTCACTTGGGCCGGCGATACAATATCATGGGGGTACGTTGCTGTAACCCCACTCAATTCACCACAAAACCCGTAGTGAAAGAACCCTAAAAATACGGCAATTGAATAATAGGCGTCCAGGCCAGCATACACAATTTCTGTGTCTTGAATCTTGGGGGCCAAGAACTTTTCTCGAATCTTTTTGTCACCGAAGTCGCATTGGTATTTGCCGACATCAGCCAAGTAAAATTCGGTGAAAAGTCCTTTTAACCCAAGGTTTTCAGGACACAATCCTAAATCACGAGCGTGATTGGCCATGGGCCCCGTCATCAATCTGACGCAAATTTCACAGTCCCAATATTTTTCAAATCCTTGGAGTATACGGGCCTGTATAATTTTCGTCTTATCATGAGCCGAGGCCCCTGACCCGGATCCGTAGATGTTCAAAATTGCAACCAGATCGTCCACAACTTTGAAACCGACCAAGAAACGATCCACCGATGCCAGGAATGAAATCAAAAGATCCCATTCCTGCGGCTTCAATGTTGTAAGGTGGATCACAAAGCTGGAACCATCTATGTGTGCAAATGACACCAGCCTAGCGAACTCTTTCCCTTCCGGGTTCTGGATCGCTACCTTATAAGGTATTATACATACCTCGGTCTTCTTGACCTTTTCGACGTCGAATCCGACAACGCCTAGCCCCCGAAACTGGCTTGTGGCCAATCGCTTCAGGATCGGTTCGACGTTGCCGCCGTGAACCCGTTCGGGTTCCATTGGTCGTTGCGGCCAATAACCCATCGCGCCGGCGAACCATTTTTCGATTTCTCCGACGCGGACCAGATGCTTGATGTTGTAATCTAAAAATCAAAAAGAATTTGCCCCCTGACCCTTTATAAATCAGGCATTAGGCCACCACCACCAAATAAATAATCAACTTTGACCGGCACCCAATTAGGAAAAAGATTTAGCGTGGGGAAAAAATAAATTAATTAGTGAGGTTAGGTGTCAAAGTCATAAAGTAAGCAGGCCCAGTGGTTAACGCAAATGCTACACCAATTTTTCAGGAACCTCACATCTGCACCACTTTTCGCTTCTCGACGTCGGCCGCCGTCAATTTACCACTTACCCTAGCGATAACTTCACGCCTCGGTACCAAAATTAAGTAATGAATAAATAACCAATTAAGGTTTTAATTAATCCAAGAAATAAATTTAGTAAACCAGGGGCTTTACTAAAACCAAAAATAAATGCTTCGGAATCGGATCCAAGGTAAAAACCATTAGACTTTGGCTTTTTAGGGCCGTAAATCCATTAGGTTTTTTCTTTTCACCTATCCTAACATTTTTAGAAACTTTTCTTCGAACTCGTTTTCCCCTTGGTTGGCCCATTCAGAAAATTGAGCGTGAAGAAATCATTCCTAAGACACCTAAATGGGGGAATTCGTCCCACATACCAAGAAATAATTAAATAAAAACTTACCGTCGGTCAAAAAATAACGATTGTTTTGGCGGCCTTGCGGTTGGCCCGCCTTAATGTGGTCGGCGTGTGCGCAATAATTTCCCCCGAAAGGCGCAACGCCTAATTTCGACATTTTAAAAATTTTTTAAAATTTTTTCTTAAATTCCGCGTTGTATCTTCTAAAGTAAACAAAATGTTAAAGAACACTTATCGTTACTTCAATATCGATACAATATACGAAATTACCGAAAATAATTTTATCGGGTCTTTGGGCTGGACGAAAATTTTGTTCCGAAAATTTTGTGCGACGCGGAGCACAAGAAAAACACGACTTTTGAAATTGAAAATGAAAATTGGTCGTAAACCTCCCAAAATGTAATCCAAAAATTTTAGCGTCGGGTGTACAAATTAACAATATTATTCAGAAAATTTGACCCTTCGCTACCCAAAATTTAAGAAAGGTATTAAACGAATAGAAATCGGTTAAATAACACAATAAATAAAAATTTTATTCACATAAAATACACGTATACGGCATTTTCCGCTAAAAATTTTTAGACACCGAAATAACGACCGGATGATCTTCGGTTTCGGCGGGATTTCCAGTTGCGTTAACTGGAGTATCCCGGAAGACCTGCGACATTTCGTGTCGAGACCATCTGGTACCTTCGTATCGAAAGTGTTTTAGCCTACTTGCCGATACGACCTGCTTTTTAAGCGGGTTATTCCAATGCACTATTGTGAGCACATTTTGTTTCAATCTTTTATCATCGATGATGATATATGGTCCTTGCCAAGGTAACCCCAATTTCTTCCGTCTGTCTACTTTCAACAGAACCCAATCTTGATTTTTAAAACCAGAAGTTTTAATTTTGTTATCAAAATATTTCTTGCTGTCCTTAGCGGCTTTTTGTATGTTTTCGGCAATACTTTCGTACAAATTTGTAAGATGGGTAGCCAAAACATACTTGTAAGCCTCATAGTCATTAGGCATGACTATTCTAAGAGCAGCAGTGAAATTGATACCAAAATTTGCTTCATGCCCCTGCAGCAGTGAAAATGGCGAGCATTTCGTTGCTGCGTGGGGTGTGGCATTATATGCAAATACCACTGCACTGAGGTACCTTGGCCATTTATTGTTATCTTCAATTGCAACTTTTCGCAGCTGCTTTATTAGAGTTTGGTTAAATCTCTCAACCATACCATTACCCTGTGGGTGGTATGCTGTTGTGAAAATTTTTCTGCACTCTAACAGTTTACAGACTGCTTTCATAAGATCTGAATTAAATCCAGATCCGTTATCACTAAGAAGTTTTCTTGGGGTACCGTGCCTAAATACCACATGCTCTAAGAATGCATCCACTATGGTTTCAGCCGTCTGATCAGGAATCAATATAGCTTCAACCCATTCAGTGAAATAATCCTGAAAGACAATGACATATGGGCGACGTTCCCTCAAGGGAGCAATCCCTACTATGTCCACAGACACAATATCGAAGGGACCCTCGGGTATAATGGGTATCAATGGGGATATGGAGCTTTTACCGGGAGTAGCCACTTGGCAGACAGGACAAAACTTCAACCAATTTCTGACATCTTTTTCAATGCCAGGCCACCAGAACCGCTGTTTGACAATACCCAGAGTTCTTTTGAACCCTTGGTGTGTCATTATAACGGCTCCGTGATATTGGTGAAGTATGCTGTCTCTGAGGGAATTCGGGACCACGATCTGATCATGGCCACGTCCCTCAGTTTCCCTATAAAGAACTCCGTTATCCTCATAGAATCCACTATGATACTTCGTAGTACTTTTGACCCCTAATCTTTCCCAAATTGGGGTAAGATTAGTGTCTTCTTTTTGCAACTGAGCGATAACATTTAGATCAATTGGATAATCGATCTTGTCATCATCCTTCTCCTCCTTTTCTCCTTCCTTCACCTCTTCAAACTCCTTTTCTCTATTCAGGAAAAGCCAAGCAATGTTTTCAGGATCATTGGGTACAGATGTACCCTGTTCTTGATTTTGTGCACTTTGATCCTGAAGTTTTGCTTGTCTTCTAGTTGTGACTGCATCAACTACCGTAAGCTTCTGCATTTCATTTCTGCTCTGCAATACATCTTTGGTAGTTGGTGCAATATTGTCATTTCCTACCATCAATTCCTGGATATCCGTCAATTCCTTGGTCTGCTTGGGGACAATTTTTTCGTCTCTACTTTCAATTTCTTCGTCCCTCATCCTCTGAAATTGTTGTACCAATATTTGGGTTTCAACTTCATTGGTTTGAGTTCCAAAATTACGAAATTGAATTTTGAAGACATATTCCCATTTTGGTGGGTTTTTGTCCTTAGCATCTTCGGGTTCATCTTTTCTTGAGAGAAAATCAGCCATTGCGTTTTGTCTACCGGGCACATACTCCAACCTATGATTAAATTGATTTGTAATGGAATACCATCTTTTCAACTTATCATTAGTTTGAGTATTAACTTTCATAGATAAAAGAGGTTTATGATCAGTTTTGATCAGTACTTTTTGTCCAAACAAATAGTGCCGGTAAACTTTAAGACCATAGACAACCGCTAGGCATTCTCGCTCTGTAGCACACCACTTCCTCTCGTCTTCCTTAAGGATTCGGCTGCTATAGGCTATTACCCATTGGTCATCTTTAGTCTTCTGATAAAGTACTGCTCCCAGTGCGGTTCTACTGGCATCTGTTTGGAGAATGAACTCCGCAGTTCCATCCAAAACAGGATACCGTAGAAATGGCACTGAGGTGAGTGCTTTTTTCAGTTTCTCAAACACTTGGCGATGTTCATCTGTTGCTTGGAACTTCTTCTTTCCCGTAGCAGTAAGCTTATACAACGGTTCTGCAAGATTTGCAAGGTTTGGGATAAATTTCTTACACCATTGCAGTATCCCCAGAAATCGTTGCATATGCTTAACGCTATTGGGAAATTCAAATTCCGTAATAGCGTTCACTTTTTTCGGATCTGGTGAGATTCCATTTTCGTCCAGTATGTGTCCAAGAAAATGGACACTTTTTGGAAGAAATTCGCACTTCTCCAGTTTAAGTGTTAGCTTTGCTTTCCGAAGAGCTTGCAAAACCAACTCTAAATTCTCCAAATGTTCCTCATAAGTCTTGGAGAACACAATGATATCATCAATATACACTAGGCAGATTCTCCAGACTAGACCATGCAACACTCTCTCCATCATTCTCTGAAACTCTGCAGGTGCATTTTTAAGTCCGAAAGGCATAACTTTGAACTGATATAGGCCTTCCTGACATATAAATGCAGTTTTCTCCTTGCTACTCTCCTCAAGTGGGACTTGCCAATATCCAGACTTCAGATCCAATGTGGTATAAAATTTGACATTACCTAGACAATCCAAATAATCATCCATTCTAGGTATAGGGTACCTATCGTCCTTAGTAACCTCATTTATACCTCTGAAATCCACAACTGGTCTCGTGGAACCGTCCTTTTTCCCAACTAAGAAAAGTGGAGCAGCCCACGGTGTCCGGCTGGGTTCAATAACTCCTTTATCTAACTTGTCTTGGACTTGAGCTCTAATCCCTGATCTTTGGTTAATGGGAGCTCTGTAATAATGTTTTGCCACTGGCATTGCATTACCAGTATCAATTTTGCACCTAAGATACGGTGTTGTAGTTAAGGGATCATTGGGTAAGCTGAAAACATCCCTGTATTTAGACAGTTTTGCTACAGCTGTTTCCTTTAATTCCTCATTGATATCAGCCTTGGAGATCATTTTATATAGCGCTTCCCTAAATGCCAATGCATCATGCACGGACATTCTGGGAGTGGCATTAAAATTATCTTCAACACTAAATATCCCACAACTCGTACTTTGTACATCTGATACTCCTGAATTTTCTTGTAATATTGAGTCACAGTAGCCTACAACCTGGTTAGGTTGCAATTGGCATCCGGAACCCGTATTATTCGAAATCATCAGAACAAAGTCTTCCCGTTTACCATCAACCAGTGTGCTATCAACTCTGAATTTCTTTTCTTCTTTATTTCCATCTATGACCAAACAATTGAGATCTGTTTTAGGTGATCGTTCCCATAACCTTGCCTTAATAAGCACATCAGTTCCATGTGGTATGTATACTTTCGTACATGATACCACTGGAACCACTATACCTAATTGGCAGATCCTGGGGTATTGATCCTCTTCAGGACTTGAATGTACTATAGGTGCTTCCCCTATACAATCAATGGCTTGTATATGACTCGCGTGATCTTTAGGTACAACACTTATAGCTTCCTCAACTCCATTAAGTTTCATGATACCTTTACCAAAATCTATCATTGCTCCAACATCTGGATGTGCTAAGAAATCCGTTCCAATTATGAGATTTTCCTCCGCATTAGGAATGATTATGGCTTTCACCAAGAAAACTCCGAATTCACAATGCATTTTGAATTGTATGTAACCATGTGCATGTACTACTGCACCATCAGCAACAGTGACTTTTAGTATCTCAGGATATCCGGTATATTCTTCATCAAAAGCTTCCTTAAGAAACCATGAAGACATCACCGAACACTGAGCACCAGTATCCACTAAAGCCTTGGTGTTAGTATTACATACGGTCACATTAATGTGAAATGGGAGAGTTCGAGGAAATTTAGAAAACCTTAATCGTTCCTCCTGATTAGGAATTATCCCATGCTTGAACGCTTTCGTAACCTTTGAATAATCTTCTTTCATCATGGCACACTTCAATACTCCAGGCCATTTCATCTCACCAACACCTTGACCCGTAGTGGCAATGCTATTAACACCTCCAGCAGATCCCAACTCTGTCTGACTGGACGTGGATGGTTGACTACTGGAAATGGCTTGCACACTTGGGCTAGGGTTACTGATTTGAACCTGACCTTGAGGGGGAGCTGTGATCATCAGCTGTTGGCTAGGGGCTGGCAGTTGTGGTGCTATATAGAGTTGCTCATTCCGCAATCTATTCTGGTAATCCATGAATCGTTGATAAGTATCATAATCCATAGTATCACCATAATAACCTACGGCATGAGCACCTCTACTGCTCCCGCCAACATATCCTCCTCTAAAGCCTCCAAACTGCTGCCTGAAACCTCTGTTTCCACCATATCGATTATCCCAATTACGTCCTTGTGCATTTTTCCATTGAAGGGTTTCACATTCGGACGTGTCATGAGAATTATTTCTATGGTATCGACAATATGGTTTCCTGAACTCGTTTCCACCCGGTTTTTGGGGTTTGCCCTTATTAACTTTGGCAGAAATTTCATTCAATTTAGCATCAGTTTTTTGGCTTATCTCCTGATAACACTGAGCTAACTTCGCAATCTCCTGTGATAACTTTGCTAGAACAGAATCACTGCTAGGTTCCTCAGGCTCTTTTCCCTTTTGGGGAGTAGTAGCCATTTGAGTCCCCTGTGAGTTATTCTCTTCTATAGAAGTATCGGAATCCTTCTTTTCTGACACTAGGATCGGGGCTTGCTTCTCTCTCCTTGCTTGCTGTCGCATAGCTTTATTTTGAAACTGCCTTTGTGGGGCATTGCCAAATTTATTTCTACCGACATAAGCCACTTCAGCTTGCCCTTCACCCATCGTCACCTCATTTATCACAATTGGAGACTCCGGAGTTCCTCTCTTTTTATAAGCAGCTGTGTTCCGCTTATCAATCTTGTGCACATCCTCTGCTAAATCGTGCCATGTTTCATACTTGTCTCTTTGATCTAGCAACTCCATCTGATACTCTTCAGATGCTTTATACAAAAAGGTATCAATTATGAAACGATCTCTGAACTCTTCGGTCTTATTAGGATATAATCTATCTACTAGCACACTAATTCTCTTGAGGAATTTCACTGGAGCTTCATCAAATTCCTGCTTTATGTTCATCAGCTCCCTTGTTTGCATACCGACATTTGAATCTGGAGCTTGCACTTTGAGCAACTTTCTTCGGGCTTTTTCGTAACTTTTGAACCTTTTGGCAGTAGCTTTCGGTACACCCTTAGAAAGCACTCGTAAGGCAGCCAGCTTCATTTTATCAGTAGTTTCTGAAGTAAATTCTGCCTCTAAATCATTTAGGAAGCTGAGAACTTGTGTCTCAGTCATGTCATCGAGGAGTAGCTTTGGCTTCACAGCCTTCACTATATCTGACACAGTAGGCTCCAATCCATCCACTGAGGAGTCATCAGAATCTGATGAATTTCCTCATGTGGACTTTTTGGATCGTTTGTGCTTCGACGTAGTATGTTTGCTTTCCTTATGACTACCTGCTGCTTCCTCATCAGCCTCTTGGAAAAATTGAGCAACTATATCACTTGCTTGTTCTCGAACAGCAAGCGGTTCAGTTACCCGTTTTTCCGTAGAAACCTTTGATTTCACAGCAGGTTTGACTGTGAACTTTTGCTCTGACTTATCTGCTTCCATCTGCCGTAACCTTTGGTCATTGGCAAAACAGGTTGCAGACGTCGTTGGAAAAGTTCTACACATATCCTGAGTTTGCAATGGTCTGTCTGTAGTCATACTCACTCGGATATCCCTTTCCTTTTGATCCAGGACGAATCTTTCCAATAGTCCTTGGACTCCGACCATCGAATCGGCCATTTTATCAATTTTGATGTTTAGTCGTCGAATTTTGTCGTCCTTTTGACTCATTTCGAATCGTAAATCGTCCAATGGATCGTGACGGTAATCATCCCAAATATTATCCAAATTTTCGTTGACATATTCGCGATGATACGTATCAAATCGCTGTCGAGGTCGTCGAAAACGTTCCTCTTTCAATTGATCAAATGGATCAATATGATCCTCGGCCAATTTCGGCCTTCTATCAATAGGCGCTAATAATTGAGCGTCTCTATCTTCGGCAGTCAATAGTTCCTTTGCCGTGGCCATATTATTGATATTATTGCTGGCCATTATAGGCGCTACGGAAGTGGGAGCGCTTACTGGGTCCAATTTTACCTTAGCCCGCTGGCTTATGGCACTTGAGTCAGAGCCTTTCCGCTTGCTCGTAGTATTAGATACCACGGGCAGTGGGAAAGATTTATCCGACTCATCATGCCTTACACCAGGCGGAGTCCTCGGCAAAGTCATACCAGAGGCTAAATCCTCAGTATTTTTGGACATTTTGAGTCCTAAGTCTTTGTAAAAACCTTTTGGTTTTGTGACACCTCGAGTGACTCTGCGCTCTTCCGTATTGCAAGTGTCAGAAGCCACCACTTGTTATGTTTACTTCTCTGCTTAGATCCGAAGATGTCAGCAATATAACTCAAGTCCTATCGGCTTGTACTCAATCAACTACTGTAGGTCACTCAAAGGAGCTTCCTATTAGCAATCAACTGAACACAGTGCAACAGTCCTTAAGCAGAAATAAACACAACCTTCAGTCACTAGTAAGTAACTGGAAACTCTAACTCTTGCAATCGAAGGGCACTCAGGGTCTCTCCAGATGCCTCCTAAAGGTTCACACAAATACACAGAACTCACTTCAATAATATCCAAAAGGACTGGGGCTTCACCTTGGCTTGGCTCCCGTGTAAGGCGACTCCCTCCAACCGCTCAATGCGCGAGTAATAATAATAGTATAAATAATAAATAATTATAATAATAATAATATGCAAATATGGTGTGGGGCTGTCGGCGTTGGCCTTTACTAGGTGAAACAAAACAATACAATGTTCTAACGGACGCGACTCACCCAAAACACACCAAATTGCAGAAGGTAAACACGAATGAATGTTTTCTTCTTTTTTGGTGGAATCGTAACTTTGTCGATTCACCAATTTTGCATAGATGTGGGATTGCTACTGCCGTAAGCACATCCCCAACACTCCTGCTGACTTTAGCAATACTAATCTCATCCTTCATGAAACATTAAAAAAACATTTTGAGCATCAGAACTTTCTCAATATATCTTACCAGAGTAATTTTGTTAATAATATCTAGAACACTAAAACTTTTTACATAACATCGAACCGAGAAAAATGTAGCGGATACCTTTGATACAATTGACGGCGGCCGTAATCTGCAAATCGTCCAATTTTCGAAAATTTTTCAAAACGTCCATCCCGCTCATGTACAAGAATTCGGGTAAAATTTCGCTTATTTCTCTTAAACATTCGTCCTTTTCGTCGGCGTATAAATCCTCTATCATCAAATCTTGATTATCGTCATTTGCTTCGAATTCGTCGTCGCTCAAAATTTCTTGTATTTCACCTAGAAATACATTTCATCTATACCCCTTTTTATAGAATGTCTGTAAATTGAACTGCCGATGCTTCCACACAATTTTTTTTTAATTACTCAAAAATTTCTTGAATGGTTGAAAATGCTCACAAATTTTTAGACGTGTATGCGAATTCACTCCGGTAGAAAACCGTAAAAATACGAATTAGTACTTGTTTTCCATTTTTATTATTCACAATCATTTTAAGAAAAGCAGATAGTAGCTATCAATCTATTCCTGATGTTCTGTAAAATAAAGTAATCAGCAACAAAATGAAAGCAATGACCTAAGAATCACCAGTTTAATCCCATTTCAGTTTTGTATTTCTATTTTCTGATTACTCTTGTCTTCAAACCGATAGAAGCAAAAAATATGAAAGATAATTATTGTTGAATTCAGTTCAGAATTAGACATTCATGCTAAAGCGTTCGAGTTTCTGCATCACTTTCTCGATTTACATTTCAAAGACAGATACAGTTTAGCTGAGTTGCCCTTAGTCAGTGAAACCAATACTTCTTGGAAAATCCGTTAACAGATACAGAAAATTATGCCTTACCACAAATAAAATTGAATGAACAAAACACTGAGCAACTTATTTTTGAGTCACAATCGTTTATTCTTATGTTCAAAAGTCAAACTGATATTTCCGTTGAGTTGTTAGTTTCTTAAAACTATAAAGATCTTAAAGTTGGAAATAGATCGAAAATCGCCTAAATTGAATTTAAAGAGTTGTATTTGGAAGTCTTGACGATATTTTCATCAACTTTGTTGAATCGTATGAAATTTATTGGAAAAATATTCAATGAAATGCTAAAATATTGAAGCTAAAGCTTCACTTCACGCTTCACGCATCACTCAATCACTTTGTCGATTGAAAAAATGGAATAGCATATGATACTGGAAACTGGAATAATTGCGAAATAAAATATATAAAAAGTACCCTATTTGCTCGCCTAACGACATCCGTCTAATGGCTGCAAAAAATTTCGCGTTTCCAGTAGTCATTTTTTGTGTGCCCTCAATAGTTTTCGGATTGAGGTCAAACATTTAATGGTTGAAGTAAACACCAAAAATATATATACAGGTTGGGCAGGTTCACATAGACTAAGTCACGACAAAACAAAGATACAAAGTCAGTGCTGTTTTTCCATGAAATCCCAAAATTATGGCTGAAGAAGTATTGGCGAAGACAGATGTAGTGAGTTTCCCCTACGTGGAAAAATTACTGACAAATTGAAATCTTCCATTTACGGTTAACCCTTAATCAGCCATGAACTCGAAAAACTTTCGAGTGCTCATGTTTCTGCCCGTTTTTGAAGCTGCTTATTGCACATGGTGTCTAGATTTCCAAGTAGCTTTAGAGACTTCTTTGTCTCACATTCCTGAACAAGTTTAAATCATTCATGACCATCAGATCTCAAGATATTGTCGGAAAAGTAACATGCAAAAAAGTGTGTACCCAATACGTATTTGAGAGTTGTGGCTGATGCATCGCACCAGCAGAGTCCTGTTTTGAACACATCATATTCTCATTTGGAACTCATCTAACGATATGTTTCTCAATGTGAAGACAACCCTAGGTCCTAAGAAGCTGTTTACCTTAATTTGCATATCCAGAATTTTTACACATTCCTACCTGCATTGTGAGTTATCTAATCACAGCACAACCTCCTATTTCGAATTCACTTCAAAAACTCTTTTTGGTAATATCATGAAAAAACCTCTGGAACAAAATTACAGCAAAATCCCAGGCCAAATGCGGTGTATAAGAAGTTGCGGCTGTGTGAGAGTTGAAATTTTATGATATGTTTCGATGATGAATTTCGGAGCTTAACACATACATAGAAAAATTGAAATATCTAAACTTGCAAGTTCGAAAACTTCATAAATTTACCATCATTCTTCGACCGACGAAGTTGATTTTTATCCGAATTTTCCATCAAGTTGCGATGGCAGCGTCTATTATTGTTCTTTTTTTTCTTTCCAGCCGAATCGTTTTCGTCTTTTTCGTCGTCTACTTCTTCGATAGAACGATTTTTCTTCAAGCAAGAATGCGTGACGCCGGCCATGACACCGCGAAAATATATTCCTACGATGATAAAGGAACAGGTTTCCAAATAATAATAGTAATATAAGTAATGGTAGCTTTTCTCCCGAAGCTTGGATATGACGTAATAAATGTAGAAGTTGAAAGATTCAATTGCCTAGTGAGAATTCTTCGAGAGAGTGCTTCGAGAGCAGAGCTATATTATTTCTGAAGTAGGAAGTGCTAATAAACGTTCTACAGTATGACTAAAATAGTCAAACTAACATATCAAATTTTTTTTATGATGGCAGTCTGAGAACCGAACATCAGAAGATCGATTAAACGAATCTTTTACTGAAAACAATCGTTGATTGAAGTCGAATAAATGAATCGGAGATTTACTCAGCCATTGAACCAATTTGAGATTTTTGTGATGGAAAACCGCTTAGTTACTCAAAATAGGGATACAAGTCGAATTGATACAGTTTAATGCCAAAAACTGCGCTATCAATCGAAAGCAATCATTTTGAGGTAAAAAGTGTTTTACAAGCTACGATAATTTTCCGCTCCACGAAAATTCTCTCGAATTATTCCTTTAGATTTTACAAAATTCAAATTGAATCGCATTGTCATCCTCTCCTTATGTAAAAAGTATCAGACAATGAAGGCGATCCGTCTTCATTATTCAAAGGAAGAAAATATTTGATAAAACTAAAATAATGTTTAAAATTTGCACATTTCTCTACCAGTCTCTAGCACACATGCACGTGTGGGGTTTGGGGAATATTGACCCCCAGCAGAACTTGATTGAAACAAAGCAGTATTTTGCTGACCATCAGCAGAATTGATCCCCAGTAAAGATCCAGAAGATGATGAAAGAAAATGAGCTAGAGATGAGTGGAAAGTCGTCGTAAGATTGAAAATGATGCTGCACTTTAACGATTTTTCTTAACAATGACTTGATTCGAAAGGAGTAACATGAAAATTTGAAAAGGTGCTTGCCAAGCAAAGAATTTCACCTATTTTACTTGATTAAATAATTTGATGCTAGAAGAACTTTCTTCTTGTTATTAAGAGAAAGAAAAAATGTCTATTCCAACGCCGTGATGGCTATCCCTCGGCAGAATTTCCACGCTGTGCATGTGTAGTCTCTATTCTCCATTCATTTTGAAATTATCGATGCAGCGAGGTTGCAGCCAAACTTCTATTCAAATTTATGAAGGCTGTTTGACTCTGTTCAATAAATTTTTCCTTCGCGATACAAACTCCTTGATGATCACACTTTTCAACCGTTTCGAGATTATCGGAATTCATTTCCTGATCTCTTTACCATATTGATTTCGAAATGCAGCGCTCGGAGTTTCGGCAAACGCAGCCTTGCCAGAAATCAGAAAATCAATTCCGATAATCTTCATATGATTGAAAAGAGTGATTATCATGGAGTCTATATCGTGAAAGAATACTAACCTTCATAATTTTGAGTAAAATTTTGGCTGCAACCTCGCTGCATCGATCATTTCAAAATGGATGGAGTATTGCAAGGCTGCGTTTGACAAAACTCTGACCGCTGCAAATCAATGAATTAAAATATTCATTTAGCAAGAATCTGTTTCAAGATATATTAAGGAAATTATATCTTTTATAGTTTGCAAGCTTTCATAAAAATGAGCGATGGTGTTTTCCATGTGAAAAAGGGTACCTACATTCACAGCATAAGGATTCACTCTTATGAGGCTGTATCATCTCATCTCTTGATTATTTTTCTTCATCATCTTTTCGGAAGTTTTTAAAGTACATTTTTGAATAGATTTCATCGAAGCCTTTCGGGTTCATCCACAATATGCAGTGTTTTAAAACAAAAGCAAACTCCATTAGTCATAAAATGTGTATATTTCGGTGGTCAAACTGTTTTATGAGTAATGTAAAACATATTCTTTGCAAAATCTAATCTCGAAATTTTTTCATCGCCAGTGAATATTTGTGGCTGTTTCAATCGTAGAAAATAGTATAAGCCAGTAGAAGCGTTTTTCAATAAATTTCATGAAACTATTATTTGCATTTGTATAAATTCAACCATGTGCATCATTCATCAACATGGATTGTGAATTGGTCTGTCTTATTTCTGCGCAATGAGGAACAAATCGTTTTTAATCGTTGTCCTAGTCCCTAAATATCATTACAGCAAGTGCATCAAGCGAGACAAGGTTTTTCGTTTCATTTCTGGTGGTATTCCGTTGCATACTGTAGTATGCCAGGAGTGCCTCTCTCTGCCATTCACAGCCAATATGAAAGTTCAAAAAGTGTTACGACAGGGTAAGTGATATTTGAGCCACCGGAGTAGCCATCTTTATATTTTCATGACTTTCCGGACAAATCAGAATATTACGCTTAGAAACCGTTCTTTACATAAAACATTAATCTAATAGCTGCCGACTTCCCCTCTACAGTGATTCTTACTCCATGTTCCTCACTGTCACAGCGACATTTTTTCTCATTTGATACAGATTTAACTATCGATAATAAATTCAATGAGAGCATTTTTTTCGGCATCCAAAGTCGTGATTTAGTACAAAGTCTGACTTCATGGATTTTCGTAAACGCCACTTTTTATGAAGCATACAAAGTTTTTTGATAGAAGTGAATCTGCTAGTACATCTACTGCATAACAGCTGCATAATCACCTTATATGGATTTATGTACAGTTTTCTCAAGCACTGTATGAATTCAGCTACATATAAGTTCAGTAACTGGATAGAAAAGAAATATGTGGGAATCTGTTTTTTATAATCTTCTGATGTGCATTAGAAACCCCAGCAAGAGGGACTAAAAACCCCGATCGTTTAAAAGGAATCTCAGTTAGTCGCAAACTTTGTTAAGCAGATCCTCTGGCTGATTACTTTCCCACTATAAAATTTTGACAATTTAGCTCAATCCAGATTGGGACAATTGAAAATGGATAAGAAACTTCAACAACCGGCAGATAGAATATTGTAACGTTCGAACCATTATGCCAAAATTTATTGCCGAATTACGCGAGAGAAGTACAGTAAAACGTTGCACAAAAAGCCCAGCTTAAAATAAAATATTCGTGACTGAACTCCCAGATGAAAGAAAAACGTTTACATAACTATTGACGAAAGTTATTCTACGATTTTTTTCGGCAAATAGGACAATGTTTATTTGCTTTTTGAAAAAATTGACAGTCGAAGAAATTCGATAGGTAATAAGCTAAGTAAATCAAATTAAATGGAATTAGAGGATAAACACTATTCCGGGAAATTTGGTTGCGCAGCTCTTAGAAAATGTTGATTCTCTCAATTGAACAAAGTTGGCGGCTGTTAAAATATCGTTATGCTATAGGGAATTATTAAATTTTAAGTCTCTAATATGTCACTGATCCAAGGCCCAAGTTCCGGGAGGCTATATAATGCAACAGAACTTTTGTCAATGTCTATCTTATATTCCTGCACCAGGAAAAAACAGAATTCGTTCTTTTGGAACAACAGAAATCAAAATACGTTACCCAGTTAGAAAATATTCGTAGAATATACGAACATCAACTAGCTCATTTATTGGGAAATGATAGACGCAGCGACAACTATTGTCTGTTTTTTAATAAAATACTTCCTAATTGAAAAGTGACAAGAATGAACGTTGTCGTCAAAATAGTTTACGTTGAGCTGTTACAGTGAGACTTTTTACTGGAAAAATTGCTAAGGATTATTCGAATATGCTAACAAATTTCCGACCCTAAATGACATATTGTTTATCAGAAAATCTTATGAATATGAAAAACTACATGCTTTCCATGTTCATCATTTAGAAGCATTTCAAGAAAGACATACTATAGATGAGTATACTCAATTTGACACCGAGTAAAAACTTTTTACTCTAGAAAAATGTTCAACATTTCCAGGACAATCGGAAGGCCAAATTCGTTGAAAAATCACGATGTTTATCTCTTTGATTTGGATGAACGAGAAATTTTCGTTATGGATTACAGTAATAAGCTTTACAAGCTATAGCAGACCCAAACTTTTGTCACGTTGTGCGAAGTCTTTTTTTGGGAGGACTCGTGGGAATGAGGCTTTGATTTGATTGCATTGCATTTAGAATTTTCATGCCTAAATGCTAAAAATTGTCGTATATCGACATATTCATTTAAAATCTATTCGAAAACATAACTTGGAACGTCGTGCCTTAACTTCAGAAAGGGTTATGTGAGGTTAAAGTGTGATCGAAGAAGTACTTAACCTATCTCATTCCTAGATTTGCGGATGTGGTGTACAGGTCATTTTTTTCAAATGAACTTCCAAATGAGAAGAGATGCTCATAAAAATGATAAACTTGCAGCCTAAGTGAACATCTCTTTCGCCAAGTTGACTGCAGCAGTCTGGACCATATATCGATGATGGGGTTTGAGAGGTTTTGACTTCACCCAACTAAATATTGACTTTCCAAGGTGGGCAGTGATTTTTTTCTTCCGAAATGCAATCAAGTTGTTATCATTCGATAAATTTTTTTTAAAATCAATTGATTTCAAATAATGCACCTCCATTTGTGACGATGTTATGGGGTTAAGATATGGTTAGAGTTGTATGACTTATACAAGATTTTCCTTGCTGCCCGTGTATGATCACGACTACAATTGGCGGAAAGATGTCGGAATACCATGGTTCATTATCTACGCGGATTTATGTGCATTTCGAGACTCGTTTGAAAATAAACGGAGAATAACACGATTAACTACAAGGTTCAACGTTCTTAAGAGAATTCGTATTGATAAGATTTGCGCTAAGAGCATCTAATACTGATACAGTAATAGATATAGCAAAAAACTTTCTCAAGATTTGTAGTTGAATGAGCTGGAAGAAGAAAACTCGAGCGGAAATTGTGTACTCGTACGTCGTATGAGACAATGCAATATGAAAACTTCTAATTTTCACCAGGAAATTAAAATCTACAGTATCCAACCCTTGTCCCAGCATATTATAGGAGAAAAGGTGTCTTCATGTGGAAGCGAACTCATGTACGTTAGGAAGTTTTTGCTCATTAGCTAGTAAGTTTTCTGCAATGTTAGCTTACAAACTCGAAGATAACAAGATACAACTTTTCTTATAAAGTCTTTACGCATGATTTATTCGCGGAATTTACTTCAGTATGAAAAGTTTCAGAGTATGACTCTTACTGTCAGTTGCAACAGGAAAACAAAATTCATGAATAATTGAATTCATTCATGCTGGCAAAAAATGGACAGGAGCACGATTGGAATGTCGTGAAAGGGCAGGTTTAGGATTGTGTTGTGGAACTATAAGTCTCTAAGATACTTTGGAAACACTTCCCAACAAGAGCCCCTGTAGATTTGCCACATCCTGCGCTTCCTCCGAAATAAAATTCTGGGTACGGAATTGATTGCATTGCCGAGTGACCGACCGTAACATATGGCCGACCGTGTCATGCGGCCTACAGTACCATGTGGCCAACCGTGATACTCAACTGACCATGCCATGTGGCCGACCATGATACTTGAGTGACCATGTCGTCATGTGGAAGACCATACCGGATGGCCGACTTCAATGTAAAAAATTTTACAAGGAATATGTATAAAAATGCATTATATTCAATGCATGTAGCGAAAGTAAAAAAACTAAAGTATTTTTAGGATCAAAATTCTTTGGTACCTGTTGGGGATGGTTTCCAGCTTTATTAGTTGAAATCCAACATTTTGTAGCTGTGGCTCAATTGTTATGAACGGACGTGTTTTAGAAATCCTGCCAACTAACTACTTGGAATTATTTTAGAGAAAATGTGACTCTTGAAAATTACTCCTGAACTGATCATGCATAAAAGACCGCAAAAATATATTAAGTCACTCTTTGTTTTCTCAATTCACTGAATAATAATTTAACTAGCAGAGCGAAAAGTTGGAAAAAATAACAAGAAACCAGTTCTGAGTATGGCTTCTAGTAGACACGGCTAATTATTCAACGAAGAAAGTTGTTATTTTTCCGTATTTACGAATAAAATTGACGTAATTATGCTTATAACTCTTTTGTTTAATTTTTAGAAAAAACGATTAGCTAACACAGATTTTTATTAAATATATAAACAGATTAAACATTATGGAATTTTGAAAGAAATTATGAGCTCCACAAAAAAGAAATGGGAAAATTGCGTGAGGCAGCCTAAATAAAATACCTTAATGTCAAAAATAGTCTACAAGCCTAAAGGTCGCCTATATATAATGGTCGGTCATATGGCACGGTCGGCCAGATGACACGGTCGGCAATCTGTAGCTTTACGCTAACAATATTGAAAATAGAAGTTTTATACATCCATATGATTTCTTTTTCTGTGATGTGCTACCATCATCCCATATCAAGGGTGATTTTCAGCAAAAAAGTAATATAGCAGGATGGCACCTATATAAAGACAGATTTACGAGTAGATTACAGTCACGAATAGTACTTATCTCACGTTATTGGTTGAAATTTCAATAATTTTTCACCGATCAAATTTATAAGTATGAATTTTACCTCATAGATTAACATTGTTGAATGTACTTTGCGCCAATTTGAGGCATATCCCGCTACATTACTTTATTAATTTCAATGTACTCACTTGACTTAAGCCACCAAAATAATAATTGCAGTCATTTTATAGTAGTTTTCAGAAAAATGCTGTAATGAATTATGACTTGTATAAATGGCTCAAGGAGCAGGAGTTTACCAAAACTGCTATAGCACTCCGCACAAATGAGCTTGACCTGAGAGTTCAAATAATGTAGATTGTAGAAAACATGTTATTAGAACTTTCAGAAAACCAAAAATTAAGAGATAAGTTAAGAGATTCCTTTTCAATCGTATCATTTACCCGGAAAATCGAGCAGCATCATGATTGTGCCAGGTACATATTGGAATCAGCAACTTATTGGAACAATAAAAGAGCACCATCAGCAACAACGACATAAAAGGCTGCTCATACGCACAGCTCTGAACGATGAAAATAATTTCAGCTTTTATCGTCATCGAGTTGAAGCCCTTTGCAGAAATCCAAATGTTTATAAAAAAACAGTGGGTTGTTCGTGTGCGGTATATAGGCTTCCAACGGCAACCTGACTGCTCCATTCATCTTATACGAGCTTTATTTGCTTTCATTCTCTCTTTTTTGAAAGAACATCAAATATTAAACGGGGAAAAAATAAAAGTGGAATAGCAAAAAACACAAAGGGTGTTAAAAAGCGGTCAATCGTGCGAAAATTAATTATCTTTTTGAGAGCGAATAAAACCTAGATTCGCGGAAGTGAAGCAAAAAATATCACGGAATTGAATATCGCAGGAATGACATTTTATGGGCACTTCCTTTAAAAATGATGCATAGGAAAAATAAAATAAATTCAATCGGAGATCGCAAAAGAAGGAGGGCTTGATCCATTTTCTGGCCATGGTAACAAGTTACAAACCATGGTCATTTTCATTCAAATGAGCTTCTGAACACAGATGCTGGCTTACAATGCAGGTTAGTTAATGAAACTCAAGAGCTCGTGAACTCAACAATAATTTTTTTGGAATTTTCGCCCTGTGAACTTACTGATCACGAATTTAAAATTATTATTCGTCAGTTCGTGTTCCTTCCATAGATGTCTGCAAAAGTTATAACTATTTTTGAATGACGAAAAATTTTTGAATCCGATGGAAATCATACATCAGCGTTGGTTTGATCCTACCCCTGATGTTTTTGGAATTAGACATGAAACTCCTGACACAGCACGAAATACTTTTGACTTCACCCAAGATATAAATCTTTTCAGAGCTAAAAACCTAATTTGTGAGTCTGGACTCAAGATGTTAACGGAACGGCTCACTTTTTTGAGACTGCTGAAAAAGTTTGGACGATGGTGTTTCATGAAGTTATCCCTACGAGTCAGCTGGCCGGAAACGAGACTGAAAAATCTTAAAAACTAGTGGCAGCTGTCTAACTCACGGGCTTAATTTTTTATTATGTAGAAATTTTTGTTGGAAGAACAGGGTCGCCATAAGAAACAAACTCCAAAAGTTTTATTTTGGTGTGATACATGCATTTTTGATTCTAAACTTTAATTTATCTAATTTGTAGAATCCATTTAAATACTCTTTTGTTTTTTCTGTAAGGTATTGAATCAATAAAACCCTCATACGTCCACAAATTACAGGAAAATCTTCCGAGATCGAATATTCACCGAACTGCACCGTAAAGTACTTCTAGTATGGTGAATAACATGTCTCTAAATTCACAAGCTGGTTTCGTTCAATAAACAGAACAGAAAAACCATAACATACTTTATGCTCTCAAAAGACAATCTTATCAAGATTGACTTATGGATTAAGTCGTGTCACATGATCGAGATACTCATACACGGGCATCGAACTTAATGATCAGGCTCTAGTGTAAGATATCTCATTATTTTTGCATTGCTTGTGTCAATCCTTTCAAAAAGTATGTCGTCTTTTTATATACTTCTGACATTTATGAGAAATTAAAAAATTTGGAATTATAATTTCCTCAACTTCCTTCAGATTTGTATCGCGGGTGAGATACGCAAACTTTACAGAAAATATGAAATCAGTCTTTATGACGAACAAGTCATGGTTTTTCTCTCTACCTGCTTTCCACAAAACTTTTTTATCCGACTGCGTGTGCCAAAGAGTTCAAAATTGTGGAAACTGCATTTGATGCTAGCAAATTGAGTACTAAATCATAAAATGGAAACACGCAACAACGGATAGTTTTGTCATGAAGCTATCTGTCATTTTACTGACGTCCAGGGCACTAATATTATGCAGTAACTTGAAGAACTTTTCTAATGTCTGTTACAGTAAATATTTATGCAAAAACCTATTATACTCCATTCATTTTGAAATGATCGATGCCTTTGAAAGTAAGTTCCATACGGAAAAAACTAGTGATATTATTACTGTAATCAATGGATAAATTTTTTCTTCAGTGAGCAGCAAACAGAATAGCTGGAAATGCTCTTCCAATAACCCATTAATTGGTCAAAATTTCTCCAGTAGCACTCAAGTTTCGAAGCAGCTATGTCTAAATCGACAGTGGATAAGTATGACGTTTTCCAATTTTTTGGCCTTTGCTATTTTCATGAAAAATTGTTTTCTACAGTATAAAGTTCTCCAGTGGGTGAAAATTGTGTATCGAATCGAACCTACTTTTTCGTTTTTGGCTGTGTTAATCATAATGAGTTATTGAAGTTTGAACTTGACCGCACACCGTCGCATATATTCCAGACTGACAGGCATCTTCCTCAAAAAAAGCTCTGAAACCAAGAGTGCTACTAATGATGATGAAACTAATACACTGAACTGCATTCTAGTCACGCATTTTCGAGAGAGGAAAAATTTGTATATCCTCATTCTAAATAGCTTTTTCTGACAGCGAACGGAGTAACCGAACGAAATTCCAGCGGGGCACCGGCGAAAGAATTGTTAATTTGATTGCTGTTTTTTCGTTTTTTCTGATCCACACTCCATCGGCTTTGCTATGCGCAAAGTCTTGGCAGAAAAAAAGACTACAAGAGAAGAGAGTAGGCGGCGACGACTGCTGAGCTGAATGGAAAATTCAATAATGAAATCATATCATCAGGAGGATACGAGACGACTAAATAACAAGTACTTATTGCATTTTGTGTTATTTTTCGAATCATGTGGCTTCGTTTTTTAAGTTTTAGTTGCGATATTAGATCGACCCCAAAGTAATAGAATGTTATGGGAAGAGAAAAATCGTAATTAGTAAAATCGATATTAATCAGTAATTATGTTATAGAAGCAATGTCAAATCAAGCATTACTAAAAAGGTTCGAAACAGTCAAACTTTAAATTTGAAAAACAGAAGCAGTGGAAGTAGACTTCACAGACGTAGACTCAAGATTCGAAGGTCATTTTTTAGTCCTATGGCCGGATTAATCAAAGGCTCCAAATGAGCTGTAGCTTAAGCTGTAATTTTATTCAGTATGTTGTAACTTTGCCGTTGAGGAAAAGCCCAGTTGAATGTTAATTTTCTGGATACGTGTATGAGTAAGGCTCTACTCAGAAGTAAAATCGCCGACTGTCGCCAATTCCCGACTATCGCCGATTCCTAGGCTTTAATTGGCGACAGTCGGCGACCGTCGCTGATTTTTATAACTAAATTCGGGGAATCGGAAATAAAATTTCATTATCATTCGGGGAATCGAGAGTGTTATTTAATTCACTATTCGGGAAATTGGGACGTTTGGGTAATATGGACTATTGTATTATTCGGGGAAATAGGAATTTTATTCATTATTCGAGGAATCGCGTTCCTGAGGGAATGAGGACTTTCAGAGAATCGGGACATTCTGGGAAAAGGATGTTCGGGGAATAAGGACACAATAAAAAAAGATAATATTTCTGGAAAAACGAGTGTGGACATTACCCTCACAAAAAAATGTTGCACCTGAAAATAGTCAAAAAAAAATTTTCCCCACATTATGCACACTGAATGTTTTTCAGGTTAAAAAAGCTAAAAATAACCTTGTGATCCCTCGAGCAATCTTGGCTGCCTAAGCTTAGCATGTGAAAAATCCTGAAAAATAAAATATTGTCCTTGATTTCACCCACGATTCCTGGGATTAAAATCGGGAACAGTCGGCGACAAAAATTCTAGACTTTTTTCACTTCTTAATTAATAAAACCGGGAACAGTCGCCGATGAAATTTCCACGGAATCGGCGACAATGGGCGACTGTCGGCGACAAAAATCCCAAGACTTTTTCACTTCCGAACTGGGCTTTTAGCTGAAGATGAAAGGCATCTTAATGGCAATGTTATAAGATACAGAGTAGAGCTGAAGCTCTCTGCTGCTTGACTCTCTCGACGTGTTTTGTGTGTATGAGTCAAGCTGTCGCTGAGCTGCATCCGTCAATAGCTGCAGCCTCGCTAGAGCTTAAATATCTTTGGTGTAACCGACCCTTGACCTGTGGAAAAAATCACTGCAAGGAAATTCAAATCAACAATAAAAACTTTCATGAATACTGTTTGAAATTTCGCCTTTTTTGAATGGAAATTCGTAGCGTGTGTCATGCATTTAGACTCAATCACGGACTCAACCATGGCTGACATAACCAATCACATAGTGAACGCGATGCTTGACAAGTCATATTCAACACCGATTTTAAACGGTGCAGTCTGGTTGGTGACGTCCATGGATACACAGAGGGTTTGGGGGGACCGACCAGCAGATTCTTGGCAGACTTATACCGAACTTACTCTCCACAAGATTTTGAAAATCGACACAAAATGGTGAATATAATGAAGAAAAAGAGTACGAAGACGAGCTAAATTCACTCAACTAAAACTATTAAACGAACAAAAGAATTCACGAATTTTTAGGGAAAAATTTAGCAGAAAAAATTCTTGTTGATGACCTTAATTACCTGAACATCGGATGCATGCCGACGTCCGCCTTGGTTGTGGCCGTAATGAAGATTATAAACGGGCGCTTTTTTGATGATGATACAGTTAACTTTCCCGTAAAGACAGCTGTACGACGATCATCCTGAACCGTAGCGAATAGCGAGAAGATAATCGACGAAATCAAAAAAGTTGACAACCTCCCGAAATTATCGTATTTTGACTTTTTTGGCGCTTTTCTATAAAATCTGACAAAACTTTTGCCGCCTTCTTCTGCCATGTAAAAGATAGAATGGAACTCGACTTCTCGTCGCCGAAGTTCTGTATCACTGCAAGACTACACTTGATTTTTTAAAATAAAATAATTGACTGTAGCAATAAAGACATACAGTCTGAAAAAAGAAAATGTTGGCAGCTTTATCATCGCCCTAAACGTTTCTTTTTCCTCTAAAACTTATTTGCGAATGGATATGAACCATAATATTAGACCGCCCATGGCAGCACGGGCGATAAGTTTCGAGTATTATTTCAAAAAGCAGACTAATTAGGCATAAAACTGTAATGTACCTGCTAAAGCAGTACTGTAAATATGTAGCATACTGTATGTGATAGACATTTATTAGATATTATTTTATTTTCGCATTTTATCGTCTCAAGGGTGTCTGGGATTCACACCCAAACATTCCTACAAAATTACGTGAAGTACTTTATTTTGATCCGTTCACACCCCGGTAGCCCAATTAAGATGCCCTAATTAATTTGCACAAACGGCAGCTGTTCCCCTAGAACCTACACTAAACTACACATTCCACGGCTACCGTAATCCCCATAAAAATCGTAAACAACACCTGCACACAGTAAAATACGTAGAAGCCCCGCCAGACAGTAGTCTCAAGTGTAACAGTAGCGGCGGCCCCACAAAACATGTGTATACAGAGAAACCGATACAGGAAGCATGCACAGAAGCACAAAAGTGTGGCCGAGCCCACCGTAGGAAGCAAGCAAAGCACAGAAAGCATACAGTACCAGGAAAGCATTAGAAAGGCGTAACTAAGAAAGCATAAAAAGCGTAGCAGGAAGCGACGATTGGCAGAAGAAGATGGACAGAAGCTCGACCTCCGGCGACGCCCAGGGAGTGGCCAAAAACGTCGTATAAAAGAAGAAGCAAAGCGTGATTTTTCTTATTCTTGTGGTTTTACATTTTTTCGACTTCCGTGCTCGCCCCATCCTTTTATATATTTGCAAGCGGCCAATTGTACGAAAACAACTTAAACCGAGGCCCCCGTTCGTATTGTAAATCGAGACGCATTTTGTATTGTCGATGTTCAAGCGACCGTTGATCATTCGTGTATTTTCGTATTATCGTACCGCCCGCGCCCCGTCCCGTTATTCCGTCCCTGCCGTATCGACCGATGGTTGAAAGTAAAGTACCTCACACAAATCTGGTCGTTACAAAACAATACTAAGTTTGTGCTCGAAATAGAAAGACTAATTTTTTGTTGAACCTGAGGGAAAGTCTGACTGTATTATAGAAGAAACATAACCACTGTGCAGGATTAAATGTGCTTGTGATTATCTCGCAAAACAACTTATAAACCATGTCCCGAAAATGACACAATAAATCGATAGGATTGAGTTACGAAGTTTTGATTTAAAGGAACTGTAATATCCTCTACTGTGGTACTCCCGTGTGGGTGATTCCCAAGTGGGCGCATTCTCAAATGAGCGAATTGCCGATTTGACGATTCTCCCATGAGCGATCGAGAATGTGGGCCAACCTTTGTTATCCTACTACAAAACTTTTTGGATTTTTGGATCTTACTATCCGGCTTAGCATTCTTAGGCTTTGGCTTAGGCTTAGGCTTAGGCTTAGGCTTAGGCTTAGGCTTAGGCTTAGGCTTAGGCTTAGGCTTAGGCTTAGGCTTAGGCTTAGGCTTAGGCTTAGGCTTAGGCTTAGGCTTAGGCTTAGGCTTAGGCTTAGGCTTAGGCTTAGGCTTAGGCTTAGGCTTAGGCTTAGGCTTAGGCTTAGGCTTAGGCTTAGGCTTAGGCTTAGGCTTAGGCGTAGGCTTAGTCTTAGGGAACGCCTGTGGATTGCAAAGTCAAGGTCGAAAATTTCTGGTAGAAGAATAACCCGGTTGGGCCTGTCTTGTTTATGTTTTCGTTTACGTATGTTTTCACGATTCCATCTTTTGTCTCTACTTTCTTTCATTTTCTTTTGTCTCGTCATCAACATTTTCCTTTTTTGCTGATGAAAAAATACATTACAGGTTGTCATTTTGAATAAACATGGTCTCCTGTATAGTTCTTATATATACAGCTCGACAGGCTCTATTTCCTATTTAATTTTCTCCTTTGAGATTCTTCTTCATTTTTACTTACTTTTCGTCCTAGTTTTTTGATTTTATATCTTCATCTTTATCTTTCTCTTTCTCTATTCTCTCGCTGCTTTCATTTTGTCGTTTTTTTCACATTATTTTTTCCTTCTTTTTGCTGCTTTGTCTACATCGCCTTTTCTTTTTTATCACTTTTCTCCATGCTTTATTCTGTAAAATGTAATATTTCATTAGCAGAAAAAGTAGATGAAAAGAAGAAAAAAGATGAGAGAACTAAAGATGAAAACGTTAAAACATATATAAACGTAAACATAAGCAACACACACAGAAAATGAAACGAAAAAAGGGTACATACAAAGAAAAAAATGTGATAAATAATAAAAATATGAAAAAATGTTTATTTGAGAATCGTTGAATCGGGAATTTGCTCAGTTGAGAATCACTCACTTGGGAATCGTTCACTACGTAACAGACCTCTTGTACTGAAACCAACTCTTTTGTGCTTAATGGCACGATACCCAAAACATGAATTTCATGACAGATCGAGAAGTAAACCGTTAAATCTCTAGCATTAGTGAATAGAAAAATCAGCGAGTTTAATGTTTAAAAATAAGGGCACTGACTCAAGTCATTCTTTGTGTGCGATGTCTGGAAAATCAGTTGTATTTTATTTCTGTATAAAATAAGTGAAATAAATTCGATCAAGAATTGAAATTATGCTTTTAAGAATTTCACCAGGATTTTGTAATTTTAAGCTTACATTTCAATGAATACCTAGGTACTGTAAAATCTTTATCACAAATGAACCCATCGCCAAAAATTTGGCAGCATGTGTTCGAATACAGGGTGGGTTAGGTGGCTACAATGAAAAGTGCAGATTTTGATTATCAAATCGTTGTTTATCAATTTTTTATTGCAGCGTCATGGAGAACAGCTTTTCTAATGAGATGGCCTGTCTTGATGAGGTCAAAACTATCCCGACAAACTCTGACTGAAACTGTCCAGGGTAGCGATCTATGAGTCCCTGAGGACATATCAAATATTAGGAGCACAGTTTAGCCGCAGTCATTAGCGCAGGCTCGCCTTGCTCAATGCGGTGATAGAATAGTTGATATATACCTGGAATCGCTTAGTCATTAGTTATCAGCATGAAACATATTTCCTACGGGTTCATCTATTCTATTTCTATCCGCCGACTCCTGCATACAACAAACATAGTGGAAACATTGCAATCATTACGAAAAGTTCTGCGCTCAAAAAAGGTACTAAGGTTCTGCATAACTACAGAATCATGTCAAAGAAAATTAAATTTTTGACTCAAAACTCTGTTTCCAATTTACAAATTTTCAAACAATTCTGCAGTGCCGAATTATTGATAATTTCCGGGAACCGACGAGAGAAAACCCCTGAACGAATTTTTAACGTCTATTTACATACAAGGCGGCTCGGCTCATAATTTGCCTAGCGACGGTCTTTTATTGAATTTCATGTTGGATTTTTCCGAGAATTGCTTATAGCACATACAAATACATAATTTTTCAAAAAAAATTTCATTTTTTATGCCTTTTTTCTTATGTTTAGGCCATTGGCTCCATCGAATTCTCTAAATTTCACTTATCTCAATCATTTGTCATTACTAGTTTATTAGAAAATGTGCCGACGGGGCAGGAAAAAGAATACACTTGCTTGGTTAGTTGCCAAGCTAGAAAAAGGGGTGAACTAGATTTTTGAGAACTTGGGTTAAACTAATATTGGATTTTCATTCTTTCTCACAAAAAAATTTTCCATGTCTCTGAAAAAGTATATTCTGCAACATTGTGCAAATTATCCTTCACCTGGCATCATCTCAGTAAAATTTTTCTATATGAGAATTATATGTAATGATGCCGATGACTGACTTCACTAAAATGTATATAAATTGTATCAATAGCATTCTAACTCCCGACCGATTAAAAATTCCTGTGTCCCACTCTAGCTGAAAAATTGATGGAGGCACATTAGAGTCATTTTCAGAACTATAGAGAAACCTGAGGTTGGTTGCACTAAGCCAACATGAGGATAATCCCGTCATCTAGATTTAGGCTGTTGATCCTCAGTTGAGCTAATCGCTATGTCGGGATTGTTTTCTTCCAATGCACAAGCAATATTCACTTCACGATTAACTAATACCGATGTTTAAGTACGAGTTTGGGAATTGCAGACATTTTTATATCTATTTGCTTTAGAGATGAGAAAATTATGCGAAAATGTTGGTGCAACCCGACAGCTCGAGCTGCTGATAATCTCGACATTGAACTCGTTATAATCCTGATAACATTGAGATTATACGAAACTTGAGATCAAACCGAGTCACCTTTTTGTTCGAGATTATCTTGAGCTCGAGCTTAGCCCTGTTTAGTGCAACTGGGCCTTGGTTGCAGTGATTGGGTACCATATGCAAATGGGGCCACAGGGTAAAGCATACAAAAATGCCATTAAAAAGCTCCTGATTTAGCCACGTCTATATTAGAGATGTGCGCCAAATATAGTCCCCGCTTCTCCCACACTCTACTGGCACTCCCACGGAAACAGTACAACTTTTGTGAAAGCAGAACGGGAGTGCAATTGCTTCCCGACTGCAATCCCGCGAAAAGCGCTTTTTCAGCATATTTCAGTTTACATACAAAAAATGTGAATGATGCTATTTTGTTGAATAGTTTAAACAAACACTTGTGATTATTTCATTTCGATTACCTACATTCAGCGAACAAATTTATTTATAGCTTGTAATCAGTAGAACTTGTGGAGTGAATTCTATACGATATGTTATATAAAATGAATGAATTAAACATATCCAGCACAAACGATTTAGTTCTAAGAAGAGCTGTAGCTTTTTATAAAAAAAACTGAGTATGTGTCACTTTCTCACAGTTGATTCCTGTTCTGTTGGCACTAAATTTAGTAGAAAAGTTCAACACATTGGAAGCACACATGTTTCAGGGGGGACATAGAGGGTACAAACTACCCCAGGAGTTTTGAAATTTGAAAATATTTTATGAAAAAAAAATTTTCGGCCAACTTTTTTTGAATTTCTCGTCTCAAAAAACGCCAAAAAACAGGGTCCACCCCTGTACCCTCCTCAAAATTACGAAGATGCACATGTATGGTTGGAAAGTGTGTTGATGCACTCAGCTGCAGAATAAACTTTTTCATAGACATGGACATTTTTTTAATGAGAAATAATGAAAATCTAATATTGCAAAAGTTCATCTTTTCCAACTTTAACGCAAGTTCTCAAAAATCTATTTCGCTCCTTTTTCCAGCTCGGCAGATATCCAAGAAAATATATTCTTCTTTTTTCAGCTCATCGGTGCATTTTCTTACAATCTATAGTCTGTTTTTCCTGAAATGCTTCTAAATAATGAAAGTACACAGCAAGTGGTATTTCAGATTTTCACGATTTGCTGATAAACAATATATCATATAGGACTGGAAATTTGTGAGCATAACGATCTAACCTTCATCAATTTTTTGAGTAAAAAATTTTACAGTAAGAACGTAAATGATTTTGACGACAGTACTGATTTGTGTCACTTTTCTATTTGGAAGCATTTTATAAAAAAAAGCTATAGTCCACTTCTTTTTAGTGGGCCTCAACCATGAATGAAAACCTTCATAGAAGCATATTGAGGCTTTAAATTTGGTCATTTTCACATCAATGAAACAATAGAAAACAATCTAACAGCTATGGATTCTCACTTTCCGTAAAAGTAAAAGATAAGTAAACCGCATGGTACTTAAAACACGTTGTAAACAGAGTGTAAGGTGACCATATCAATTGAATTCCCCATGGTGAAGAACGCCTCAACCCAAAAAATCGCGGAAATACCTTGTTTATACATACAGGACAATTTTTTGTGTAAAGTGACTGCGTCTATTGAGTTTCCTGAAGTCAGAAACCCCTACCCTCAACAATCGCGGAAATACGTTATTTGCACTCGGGATAATTTTTTGTGTGACGCGACTGCATCCATCGAATTCTCCATAGCCGTCCTCCCCCCCCCCCCAAATAACAGAAATACATTTTTTACACTTGGGATAATTTTTTGTGTAAAGTGACTGCGGCCATTGAATTCCTCATGATCGAAGTCTTTTACAAGCCGAAAATCCCAAAAACGCCAGTTGTTCAATAGAAAATGAAAAAAAATTCTGGCACCATAGTGCATTATGCTGCAAAAAATAATTGTTTTGAACCCATAAGTATTATATAACAAATTTGGGACTTTGGATCACCGTATAATTGAATTGAGGCCATATTTGAGAAAAATGAAAAAAAATCATTTCAGACTGCATCCACAAGATGCTTAGACCGAAGTATGGAACTCGGATACGGCACGCCCATTGTGGGGCATGATGGAACTAGGGGCCCTTGAAAAGTGCGTTTTTTGCATGTTTTTGGAGCCCCACCGAGCTCCACTAGCAGATAGAGGCGAAATAGCAACAGGCACCCCGTAGTTTGCCCCGGGATATTCCCATGTGAGCGATTCCCAAGTGAGCGAATTCCCAAGTGAGCGAATTCCCAATCGAGCAAATTCCCAATTGAGCGAATTCCGACCGATTCCTATGTGAGCGATTCCCAATTGAGCGAAATCTCAATTGAGCAAATTCCCAATAGAGCGATTCTCATGTGAGCGATTCCCAATTGAGCGATTCTCATGTGAGCGAATTCCCAAATGAGCGATTCCCATGTGAGCGAATTCCCAAGTGAGCAAATTCGCAATTGGGTAATTCTAACAGAGCGATCGAGAATGCAGTAACACATTCTTCATATTTTCCTTCTTTACCTTATATGTTTCTTTGTATGTATTTTTTTCTTTGTTTTTTGTGTGTATTGTTAATGTTTTCGTTTATGTATGTTTTTACTTTTTCATCTGTTGTCTCTGCTTTCCTTTATTTTCATTTTTCTTTCCATCTACTTTTTTTCGTTTTTGCTCATGAAGCAACAAATTACAAGTTCTTATTTTGAGCAAGCATAGTCTCCTGTATAGTTCTTATACAATTCGACACGCTCTATTTTCTACATATTTTTATCCTTTGGAATTTTTCTTCATTATTTTTCATCTTAGTTTTTTGCTTTCAATCTCTCCTCATTTTTTCTTTTTTGTTTTTTTTCACATTTTTCCTTTTTTCTTGCCGCTTTCTCTATGGTGCTTCTTCTTTCTTGTCATGTTTTCTTCATGCTTTCTTTCTTTTTTTAATGCTTTTCCACTTATTTTCACTAATTCTTAATGTCTTCATTTTTGTTGACGATTCCTTTCTCCTGATGTTTTGTTTGTTTCAGCATTCTTCTGTTTTGATTTTTATGAAGATTTTCACACTTACAACGATGAAAGACTCAAGCAACTGTACCAGAATTATACAGGAGATTACAGTTATTTAAAATGACATCTTGTAATGTGTTGTTTCACGAGCAAAAAAGAAAAAAGTAAATGACAAGAAAAACTAAACGAAAGAAAGCAGAGACAAAAGATGAAAACGTTAAAACAATACTCCCAGAAAAGGAAAGAAAAAATAAATACATACAAAGAAAAATGAAGAAAATGTCTACATTTTCGATCGCACGTTCGGAATCACCCAATTAGGAAATCGCTCACTTGAGAATTCGCTCAATTGGGAATTGCACATGAGAATCGCTCAAATGGAAATTCGCTCACATGGGAATCGCTCACATAGGAATCGCTCACATAGGAATCGCTCACATGGGAATTCGCTCACTTGGGAATCGCTCACATGGAAATCGCTCAATTGGGAATTCGCTCACGTAGGAATCGCTCACATGCGAATCGTTCAATTGGGAATTCGCTCACTTGGGAATTCGCTCAATTGGGAATAGACCGTTTACCCCTATGCACGAAATTACGAAAAAAACCCAAAGTTCTAGCTCTTAGCGTTTTGGCTACATAAAGGGACATAAATTTTGGGGGTCAAGTATACACGCGCGCCTATGATGTAGACCACACTTATTTTTCGTGTTGAAACTGTCTCTGCGCTACTCTGAATTCACTCCAACGTTTCGTCCAGACTTGAGAAAGATTTTAGTTTGAGGATGCTTGAGGACTGAAGCCAGCCAACATTTTTTCATTGAGGTCGACCAACTTAGCCAGCTATCTTTCAGGTTCGTGTTTCATAAATCAAGCTAAGATTTTGCTCACCGCAAAAATACTTGGTCGACTCAAAATGAGCTAAAAATGCATACAAAATTCAAGCTGGTAGGTAAATCAGGAACTCAATTCTATATTATAACGAAATTTCTGTTCGAAATCAAAAAGACCCGAAAAACAGCTTGCTGTTAAAGTGTTATATTGTAGTGATGACTGAGTATGTTGAAAACTTGTTAGTCGTTCAATGTTTTTGGTGGGACTTCGACAAAACAGGTGATTTTGCCTGAATTCCACAATTCGATTGTGAGAACACAAGCTCTTAAAGTGGCCTTGATATCAATCTCGACTTTGAAACAAAAACTTGCACTTTATCGCTGCAGTTCATTTACGCTAAAGTGGCAGGTGCAGCGATAAGAAAAAAAGTAGAGTCAGCTTGATACTATTCTCACGGAGTGAAAAGTCGCATACAGTAAGAAAAATAGAAATTTCTCCATGACAGAGAGGATGCCAAAGTCGAGAAACAACATCTTGCTCGTACATTTTTCACTATTATAAAACTGTCACCGGCATCCATGTCCTTTCGACTGAGTTATTAGAGAAAATTTAGTCAGTATGTTTGTCGCCGATGGACAAGAAAGTTTCGCTTATCGATACTTCCAGCGATTTTTGCATTTGTATTCCAAAATAATAAGGTTTTAGTGTCACCAAAAAAAAACATTTTCATCAAGGTGTTAAGGCCCTGTCATACTTCGTCACGTGGCACCGCGTGGCGCCGGTTGTCCTCTCTGTCACGACGCCGCGCGGCGCCGGCCGGTGCCGGCTGGGAAGTATGAATAGATTTTTCTAATTTTTGCGGCGCCGAGCGACGCCGCTCGGTATCGCTTTCCAGGTTCAACTCAAACGAAATTTTCGAACAATTCATGTGTTATAAAGCTGTGATATATTGTTGCTATAACATATTGATGCATACTATAACATCTGTATATGCACTTCAATCATATTTTTTACATGAACTGTGAATTATGACACTTTCCAAGTGTTATTTTATCATGCCTCTTAATAATACATTCACAACATAGAAATTCTGTGGGAAGTCAGCCAGTATAAGCAGCATGTTTTTCCAACATCCAAGCAGCATGTTTTTCAACCTATATCAGCCAAATATGTAAAATTATTTGCTTGGACAGCATTTTTTAAAGTTTTAACGTTACTTCTTTGAATCAAGTATGCTTCGTTTGGAGATAGTATAACTACGGTATCATTTTCATTCATGATGACTTTCTCTTCTCTCTTGATCATTTTTTCGTTCGTAATCTTCTCAATCACTGCAGGGGGGACAGATCTGCTGGGGAGTCGATAGCCCCAAACCCCCTTTCACGTACATGTATGCTACATTCGGAAAACATTCATCCTACACTCTGAAAAATCTATAATTGTTTTGGTCATGCTCTCAGAAATTTTCCCAGTGGAAATTTTCCTGTTATTTCATCCCAGAGAAATTATTTGACGTTTTCAGAAATAGATTTTCAGGAGGACTGATAATATGTATAGTTCGTTTTTATAAAATGTTTGTAAATTGAAAATGGGCAGAAAATGAACCGCCCTCAAAGTCGTTACACAAACGGTTTACTATAGGATTTTTCGCGTAAAAAATCGTGAGGATTAGTTGAGCAGACTCTGTAAATTATAGAAATGTAAAATGATACTTGATATTCACTTTTTTATTCACAAGCTGTTCCAGAAAAAGAGATTATAGGTTTTCGTGATTACAACATTTACAATGGAGATATGAATGTGGAAAATGATTAATATGCAAAGTAGGTATAAACACGTTTTCCCAGTCGGATTTTGTCTTAGCAATAAGCCAAGTGCAATTAGCAGTCCCAAGAGCGATAAAAAACAACAGTGCTTGCAAATTTTTCGCGAAAGTTTTTATTCAGAGAGCAAAATCCGAAAGTAAAAAAGCGGCGCCGCGCGGTGCCGCATGGTACCTCGCGGCGAAGTATGGCAGGGCCTCTTCTCCGTTGCGATCCGCATTTCAGAATGAATAGACCCTAAAGCCCAATTCAGAAGTGAAAAAATCCTAGGATGTTTGTCGCCGACAATCGGCGACAGTCGGCGGCTACACTTCTGAACTGGGCTTAATAGTGCTTTATGTGCCAAAATTTAACGCCTTTTCGAAGTCGACAAACAAGCAAAGAGGCTTCAATGCGAGACCAGTGGCACTGTCTAATTTCCTTATTATTTAAAAAAGAAACGTAATATTTTTCACATCTCCTGTCGAGAACCCATTTTATATCAAAAACTAATATTACATTCACAAACCCTAACCACAAGCCCACGAGGCTAAGCCACACACACGGGTCCCGCGGGACACTCCAAACATTAGAAGACATTTTTATTCAGAGAGCAAAATCCGAAAGTAAAAAAGCGGCGCCGCGCGGTGCCGCATGGTACCTCGCGGCGAAGTATGGCAGGGCCTCTTCTCCGTTGCGATCCGCATTTCAGAATGAATAGACCGTAAAGCCCAATTCAGAAGTGAAAAAATCCTAGGATGTTTGTCGCCGACAATCGGCGACAGTCGGCGGCTACACTTCTGAACTGGGCTTAATAGTGCTTTATGTGCCAAAATTTTACGCCTTTTCGAAGTCGACAAACAAGCAAAGAGGCTTCAATGCGAGACCAGTGGCACTGTCTAATTTCCTTATTATTTAAAGAAGAAACGTAATATTTTTGACATTTCCTGTCGAGAAACCATTTTATATCAAAAACTAATATTTCATTCTAAAACCCTAACCACAAGCCTGCGAGGTTAAGCCACACACGCGGGTCCCACGGGACACTCCAAACATTAGAAGACGAATTTAAACCGCCCTAATATAAGGCAGGCTCGGTTTGCCCAAGCACATCCTGCAGGCGATTAGTTACTAATGAACTGATTTTAATCGGAATTCCAAGTGGTCAGTTCTCCGCACGAAACATATTTTTTACGGGTTCATTAAATCTTACAATCTGTTCATTGTGTCGCAATTTGGCGCCTCATCTATGCAAATTTCATGCGCATTGCACATTATCATGATGGCTACCTCAGACCACCTTGAGTAGCCAAAGATAAAACATAAGCTCAAGCTCAAGCCAAAATTTCTGGTGCCAAGTATAGTTATCTTCAACGCCGTACAGGTCTAGAAAATCCGGTGAATTTCGCCGTTCTTCGGTTTGAAATTGAGCTTTACTGACAATATGTTAAATATTCATTAGGATAATCTTAAAAATACATGCACATAGGGGTTTGAAGAGTCTACACCCCCAGAAGCTTCTTGCTAACTCCCAGCAGATTCTGCTTCACAGCATTGATCTAGAAGATGATAAAAGAAAATAAGAAAGGAAAGAAGACAAAGACGCCACAGAAAATGGGGCTGTTGTTTTAGCGGTTTAATTCCAAAGGAGTAACATTAAAACCTTTGAAAAAGCTGGTCAAGCCGTCGTGTACCGGTATGCCGAATGTATCGTTATCCCGAATAATGCATTAATTCTCGGTACCCGAACATATGCAATTTAATTTCTTACTTTTACCTACGTTGTCCACTCTCATTTTGCCACATTGACTGATTCTCGCTTTTGCCTACGTTGTCCACTCTCATTTTGCCTAAAAAATTGTGTGTTGTTTAGGCTTAGGCTTAAGCTTCACATATTTGACTGATTAAGATGTAAAGATTTGGTAACCAATAAAGAAAAAATTCTATCCCATCTCTGTCCTTGCTGACTCCAGCAGAGTTTCCATGCTGCGCATGCACGGTCATAAAGTTGAATAGAGTGACAATAAAATAATATAGTAGTAATCTACTCTTACTTAAATAACTGATTATAATGAGTGTTCAAATAACACAGTAAGATGGGGCGCCAAACTGAGACGGGCGTTGCGGGTAAAACCAAACGGGCTCCAAAGCAATAGATCGGAGAAGTATCATTATTAAACAATGGGCGCCAGAGTGAGACGGGCGCAAACTGACGGGTGGCCAAGTAAGACTGTTGTGATCTGTTTGACTGGCCGATTTATCCGCACAACAAGGATGTCCTTGGATGCACAAAAACTAAAAAAAGGTGCTATGCACAAAAAAGGTACGAAGACTTTTTTGAAATAAAGTAATAGGTCATATCCGAGACTTTGAGTAAAGAAACATGTCAAAGAAAGCTCCATTTATGGCTCGAAATTCTATTTACAACACATACTGCTATATCTAGATGATTTGGAGTGTTTTCAAACAACACTGCTATTCGATATTACAGGAAATTTCCAGAACAAGCTGAGAGTAACGTCTGGAAGGATTTTCAATGCAGTTATGTAATATGCACGAGCCTACCCGGCTCACTTGGCTCGTTCATTACAAACTGATCAATCACTAGAAAATTTTGTAGTTTTGGCTAAAGTATCATGATTTGGGAGAAAACATTTCACATTGTCGAAAATAGCGTTAATGTAAATATACTGTCAGAAGGTGCTCCAACAGGTACTAAAACCTTGTGGATACAGCATCCTTGTGCGATTTCATGGCAGTTTGTCCATCTTCATATCACATGAAGAGTGGTTTAGCCCTTCACGAGACTTCAATACCTTAGACTACTGTGTGATCGAGGTTAAAACAAATTGTGTGTACAAAAAATGTCACAATATCAACGGCTTGAAACAAGCCGTTCACAATTATGGAGTTATATGACCGTGTCGGAGGTGCGTGCCGTTTTTGAGTCTTGGCTAACACGACTCAAGCAATTTGTGCAACCCCATGGTGGCAATTCCGAATCATATTTTAGGGTTTTGTACCGTAATAGTCCTATGTAGTGTGACTTTAGGGGGTCGGTGTAAAGGAGAGGATAGGGAATGGTAGTTTCTCGGGGAAGAGGACCAAGGGAAGGCGCTACAGAAGTAGTAGACCAAGGGGTACTGTAGGTGGAAAGACGCTACTATTTAACGCCCGCCCTGGACGTCATAGGGCCTATCACATAGAGTGATTGTATGTGGATGTTGAGAGTTATGAAAGAGACGTCAGCAATCCTAATTCTGGAGTGAGATCTGAGGAGAGCTGGAACCTTAGTCTTATCTGGGAGTACCGCGAGGGAGGAACTCAAAGTAGGACAGAAGGGGTAAGTCGACACTGGAGAATGGGAGAGAGATGAAGCCCGTTCTACTTGCCAACACATTATGAAGAAGACTTACGAGAGGTGACAATGCTAATTGATCTCTTTCATTATCTAATAAAAATGGGCGACGGTGATAAAAACGTAACAATTAGGAGGAGGCCGCTGAAGTAGTCGTCGACGGTCCTTGCAGGGAAAGACGCTGGTCGAGTTGAAGGCCAAAAATAGTTTGCGCTGGCCTTTCTAGTAGAGAAGAGGCCAGTGTGCATGCATTCCTGTGAGAACGTAGGAAATTAGGCACTAAAGGGACGCGACTCTGTTTGTTAGAGCTGTTAATCTAAAGCAGAAAATAGCTACAAAACGATGCATGCATGAATATTGACAAACACAAGCGTACAGTGATTAAAATGAGCATACTGCTAAGGATTAAGGTATGTTGTAGAATCACACTAGTAGTGACACATGACATGGCGGGCCCTTAGAGGAGGACGACCCCGTCCTTGAAGCAGTTGTGGTTCACGTCCAATTGATCGTAATATTGTCAAGCGGACGTGGTGACATTGGTGTCGTCAGCTTCCATGTTGTGGTTGGGGTCAGTGTCTTGTTCAATCAGCGGTGTCATCAGAAACATGCAGAATGGATTCAAAGTGAAATAGTTGACCCCTAGATATGCCTCTGAAGTGGATGGCTATTCCAGAGATGTCACTGGGACGTCAGTGGAAGAGTGGTGACACTTGAGTTTATTTACACGAACCACCTCAGCTTTTTCCAAGCCACACCCAATGGTGACATTAGGGTATGCCACATCTATGACCAAGTAGGGCCCAGTGAAGACTGGGAGCAGCTTTGGCCCCTACTTTGTATGAGGCATCTTTGACCTTATGGTTATAAGTCCATGTGTAGGCATCCTGTGCCTGTTGAACTTTATTTTGGATGATGGTCAGGGCATGGGTGAAGTGACACTTGACCTCCATATCCTAAGCGGCTATGTCGACAATGTGTGCTGAATGGGTAAAGGTTAAGGCCGAGTCTATTGATAGCCCAGGGTTCTCATCCTTACATGAGTTCAAAAGGGGAGTATCCTGTGGTCTCATTTTGGTTTATGTTGACTGCGAACACTGTGTATGGCTGGTGTTCATCCCGGTCAGTGTGGTTTTCATCTACGTACATATGTAGGCATACAGCTAGGGTTTGGCTGGCACTTTCGACTTCACCATTTGCCATTGGATGTTAGGCATTCGAGTGAATTTTCTTGTGGGGCAGAGAAAGTGATTTCAGACATCAGTTTTGATGTGAAATCAGTGCCTCAATCTGACTGAAGAATTTTAGGGACACCATGGGGACATACTATCTTTGCAACAAAGAGTTTGGCTATAGTATGTGTGGTGATGTCCGGTGTGGCAAAGGCCTCCACATACTTGATGAAGAAGTCCATGAAGACCACGACGAACTGGTTCCCATTTTCTGTTAGGGTCATGGGACCAGCGCAGTCAACTTCGACCCTGTGGAACCAGCCAGTGATGCTAATTGGCTTCCGAGTGGCTGTGGATTTTTGTCGGGCATGTATGTGGCATTTTTGTCACGAACATCACTGCTGACAAAATTGTTTGACATCTTTGGCCAGTGTTTTCCAACAATACTAGCGACTGTGAGCCGGACTATACACCTGAAGCTGAAATGACCTGCTAGTTCATCATCATGGTGTGTCCAAATGATGAGGTCAATTAGTGAGCAGGGTATCATGCTCAAGTTGTTATTTCTATTCTATTTCTGGAGAACGCCATCCAGCATGTGGCAACCTGCCATCTCATCGAGCAACCCAATGAGTTTGAGGCTTTTGGGGATGGGTCATAGGCCAGAATCTTCCTTTCGGAGTATCAATAGATTGATTTGCTGCAGTTCCTGCTGTATCATCATGATGTTTCCTTCTAGTCTGTGTAAGGAGGCGTTGTCAATGTCATGAGTGGCCTTTGCATCTGGGTTTGGCAGGTGTGACAAGGCATGCCATTGGCAGGGCCTTTCCCAGGGCGAAGGGAGAGTTTGAACTCTACAAGGGCAAAGCCCCATCTGATTATGCAGGCAGAGGGGTTGGGTTTTTCCAGCACAGCTTTGACAGCTGTGTAGTCAGTCTGCACAATGACCTCATGTTGAAAGAGATGTGGACCGAGGCCCAAGTATTTGGCAATGTGGACCACAGCGAGGATTTCTAGCTGAGCCACAGAGTAGTTTTTCTTGGCTGTGGTGAGACCACGGCTGGCATAAGCGACTGAGTGGTCATGTCCATCTTCATCCAGTTGACTGAGGACTGCTCTAATTCCCAAGATGCTGGCATCTGTTTGGAGGATGAATGGTTTAGAGAAGTCTGGGTGGTGGAAGATGGGTGAATTTTTGAGGAGGCATAGGTTGGTGGTGAATGCATCCTGCTGCTGTTGTGACCACTGGAAAGAAGTGTCCTGCTGCAGGAGTTTGATCACAGGTTCCCAAAGCTTGGAGCAGCCTGGAATGAATCATCTGTAGTAAGAGACGTGACCAAGAAAAGATTTGATGTCCTTTGCCATTTTGAGTCTGGGAAGTTTGGTGGCAGCAGCCACTTTGGTGGTGTCGGGTTTGAGGCCATGTTGTGAAATATCCCAGGTATCCAGCCTGTGTGTGGGAGAATCAGCATTTGTTGAGCAGGAGCTTCGTCCCACCCTGGTGAAGGCCATCAAAGACCTCTGAATGTCAATTGAGCATTGGGTGGTGGGTCTCACGAAAGATCAATATGTGGTCTAGGCATGTATGCCATTGGATACCTGATAGAAGGAGGTCCATGAAGCATTAGAAGGTGCTTGAAGCATTACTGAGGCTAGAGGGAAAGTAGTTGAACTCAATGAGGCCAATAGGTGTATTAGAAGCTGTTTTTTCTCTCTCAGCTTCTGTAAAGGAGACGGACCAGTAGGCATTGACTTGATCCAGGGTAGTGAAGTATTTCATACCCTTGAAGGTGTCCAGAATGTCATTAATCTGTGGGAGTAGGTAGACATCTTTTTTCATGACCTGATTGAGGCCATGAAAGTTGACACACATAGGATGGTGACCATTTTTCTTATGGACAAGAATGACATTAGTTGCATAGGGTGAAGTGCTGGGTCGTATAATGCCCTTCTGCTGGAGAGTCTGGGCCTCAAGCATGAAGAGGTCCTTTCCCTTAGGATAAGTCGGATAAGGAAACCAACAGACTGGTCGAGAGTCACTTGTATGAATTTTGTGTTCCACAAGGTTTATTTATTTTGACATGCCCTTTTAATGAACAAAACAGTATATGACAAGAAGATAGAAAATTAGAGAACAAAAGATTAAAACGTAAAACTATACATGTCTGTTTTCGTCCACCATGTAGAAGTCAGGGTATTTAAGTAGAAGTTTGATCAGCTGCTCTTAGTCTGCAGGAGGAGGATCACAGAAGATGATGGCATTAGCTATTTTCCAATCAGGGTTGATGTTGAGCCAGGGGGAGATTGAACCAGCCGAAGGTTGTCATAATGGAACTGGACTTCACTGATTATTTTACCTGTATACAGAGTGACTAGGTGAGGGTGGTGGTTGATAATCTGTAGGGGGATCGTCCCTTTATTGACGGCTGACACATCCAACAAAGTAGACATCCTGTTGCTGATTTTTGAGGTGCATTGATATGGAGGCGATCTCTGGGGCCTTTTGGTAGGCCGCTGGGATGGGCGCAGTGTGAGGAAGCATGGCTCCAGAAAGGCTGGTTCATCGAGGGGTAGGGCACCTCGAGCTGTGGCTGGGTTGTGTTGCAAGCCATCACAAGGGATTTCGGTATCCTTAAATTGTATGAAGGATTTCTCCCAGTTTAACCGAACACAGTCGAAGTGGCCCAGTGAATTGGTACCCAGGATAAGGTCAGCTGAACAGTAATCTTGGATCTGGACCAAAATGCATTCTGCAACAGTTACAGTAATGTATTTGGCTCCCAATAGGGGAATGGGGGCGTCATTGGCTGCAATAGGGCGCATCTTTGTCTGGATGAGGACCTGGTCAGGGAGCCAGAAGGCAACCTGGTGGTCTCATAGGGAAAAGACTGCGCTTGTATCCACCAATGTGGTGGCTTCCACAAGATTGTTGAGCCAAACCTGAATGTGAAGAGTGGATTGGGTTGGATTGCAGACGCTACATATTCTGGTGGTGCATTCGGGACTGTCACAGGGGAAAGTTTAGACCTGGGATATGGGATCCACTAGAGTTGTAACGACCAGATTTCTAAGATTACTTTTACTTGGTCCCAAGGATGGCAATAACGACAATGAGTAATAAACGAAGGATCCCTCGACAATATAAAATATGGTTTTTGCTTTACCACACGTCCTGCATTAAACGCTTTTACAAAATTTACATAAAATCGCAATGAAATCTGTCTTTTGCCGCGTTTTTCTGTCTTTTATACCGCCTCTTTGATCCACGCCCTCGCATCGTGGGAGGTCCGCTTCCGTCGGCTCGCCTAACCAATCGCTGCTTCGCTTACCTGTTCCGCCTACTGTATGTTTCTTTCGCCACGCCTCTTGCTTTTAATTTACTCCTAATTTCCACGCTTGCATGCCTTTTAACCTACAGTATGCTTTGCCGCCTATGTTTTTTAGTTTTTCATGTGTTTTTCGGTTTTCCATGCATTCCTCCTAAATCTTCTGTCTGGGTCGGGATTTCTGTACTTTCTACATGGGCAGGTGTGTTTACGCGTTTTGGAGGGGATTATTGTACCTACAGAATGTGTATTCTCATGTGCATTACGAGGGCCAGGTGCCAATGTGGAAATAATTATGTGCGTCTATAATTGGGTCAATGGGGTGTGGGAAGATCAAAATAAAGTGCTTCACATAAATTTATAAGAATGTTTGGGTGTGAATTCCAGACACCCTTAAGACGATAGATTAATAAATGAAAATATATCTAATAAATGAATATCACATACTGTACAATTTGTATTTACATTATTACTTCAGCATGTACGTTACATTTCCCTCCTTCCGAAGTTGAACGTCCTCGTTCAAGGGGGTCGAGGGAGAGAGGGCTTTGGGGTCGAGGACTTGGAGGACTAAGGGAATAGGGGATTTTGTCTGAACGATTGACCCGCCAGTTTTTCATGAAGGGGAAGTGCTTTGACTGATAACATCAGTTTTGTCAAGTTGCTCAACTTTTTTCTTGATCCTTTGTTTTGCTTTTGGTGGTTTCCAAAAAAGGGGTCTGTGTCTGTGTTTATAATTACTTGTACCAATGCTGTGGGAGACAAGCGGCCTGCGACTCACATGTGTTTTCGACTCAGTGTGAAGGGGCTGATATTTTGATAAGAAATTGATTAACTCAGCTTTTTCCGTTTCAATCCTGTCACTCTTGGTCAAATCTATTTTGCCTTTTACCCATGTGAATGTATGAAGACGTTTCTGTTTGTTTTGGGTGGGAAAATGAGATTGGGCGGTTGAATTTTTCGCTGGGAGGGGACAAGAAACAGGGGCGATGCATGTATCAGGATGGGGGATTTGGGGCTTGCTGACGTCGTTTGAGCTAGAACTGCAGATACCACTACTTTTACTCTTTGAAATGCTAGCTGCAAAATGAATTTTACGATTTTCTTGTGCTTTGGGGGTAGGAAGAGAAGTTTTTCGCCTGGGGAATGTGTTGGGGTCAGTTGCTGGGAGGGGACAAGAAACAGGGTCAATGCATGTATCAGGATGGGAGATTTGGGGCTTGCTGACGTCGTTTGAGCTAGAACTGCAGATACCACTACTTTTACTCTGGGAAATGCTAGCTGCAAAAAGAATTTTACGATTTTTTTGTGCTTCGGGGGTGGGAAGAGAAGTTTTTCGCCTGGGGAATGTGTTGGGGTCTGTGGGAAGGCCCTGCAATTGTGAAAACATTGGGCGTTCCTTTTTGTATGCTGGTTCAGGTTTGGACGTCTCACTGGTTTCAGGATGTTTATGTTTCTGTGCAATTTTTGGCTGGGGGGGTTTTGATTTCAACATATCACTGCTTTTTGGTGATGCAATTTTTGAAGTGCTGCTTGTATCAGGGAGGGGTATGTCAAGGACATACTGGGGGTCAAACTGCTTATGACTGCTGGGCAGAACTGTAGTTAAAGCATGTTGAGGTTGATGCTGGACAGTGGGCGATGTGGAGTACATGACTGGAACATCAATGTTCATTTGTGGTGGGGGTAGTCTCTCTTCAGTGTGATTTTGGATGTTAGGGGTCATTTGGTTGGGGCAATATCTACTCGTGTGACCTTCCTGCTTACAAAGAAAACACTCTACATTTGAGTAGCTTTTAATTATGCAATGGCTGGATCTGTGACCTGTCTGATAACAGTGAATGCATTTGGTTTTACAGTCTCGAGTCATGTGATTACTCCTAAAGCAAATTTTGCATGATTTCTGAGTGCCTGGCGAATCACAATTTCTGGCGAAATGCCCGACTTGATTGCATTGAAAACATGTGATCTGTCTCAAATTAGTGTTATCATGCTGGGGTTGGGTTTGAGAATTTCGCAGTATTTGCAATTGCAACTCCATGACTTGTTCTAACTTATGTAGGATTCCCTGCTGTTCAGTGTGATTGTCTAAGGAAAGAATGGGTTCCGATTCAGGGGATATGAGGGGTATGGGGCTAGATTTCAATCAGTTTCTGAAAATTTGTTGTTCAACATAAGCTGCCTCGTCAGACATGTCTGTTAGGGAGGTGAATCGTTTGTACTTGAGTGCCTCTCTAATTTCGGTCTGCATGCCTTCCATGAAAAGGGGTTTGATTATCATTTCTCGTGCTTCTGAATTGAAATTGGGGTAGGCGAGGGTTGCTAGATGCTCGAGGTCAAACAAAAATTCAATGACAGTTTCCGATCTTTTTTGTTTCCGTTCGCGCAAAAAATGTTGGTGTAAATCGGTGTCTCTGTGGTCGGGGAAACATGCTTGTAATGCAGTTTTATACTGTTCATACATTTGGGGTGGGTTTTCAGAATTTTCTAAGCTTTTAAATTTTGCTAATGCTGCACCACCCAAATGAATTTCAAAACATGCTAATTTGAGTTGCTCGTCAGTATCTTTCATGCCTTGTAGTATCATGAACTGCTCTAGTCGCTTGCTCCATTGGCCGAAATGTTGGGTTACTCCTCCCGTAAATACTGTAGGTTTTGCATAAAAATTGTTCGTCATACTGTTACCGATGTTGGCCGTTCTCAAATCGTCTATCAGGGTGGGATTCATAGTGTGTAAATTGTGTGTGTAAAGTTCGAAAATTTTCTGCAAAAAGTTCGTTGATTTGCTCTCTTACAATTTCTCCTTAGTGGTCTCGTGTATGGTGGGTCATTTTCTGTTTGCGTTTTTATGAATGTCTGTCCTACTGTAGGAAATGATTACTACTGTATGCGATTACTGCTTAGGGATGCCTGGATATAGGATGCACCTTAATGGGGCAGGGAGTTCCAATGGTTAACGATGGGGTACGGTCACCAAAAATATGTAACGACCAGATTTCTAAGTGTACTTTTACTTGGTCCCAACGATGGCAATAACGACAATGAGTAATAAACGAAGGATCCCTCGACAATATAAAATATGGTTTTTGCTTTACCACACGTCCCGCATTGAACGCTTTTACAAAATTTACATAAAATCGCAATGAAATCTGTCTTTTTCCGCGTTTTTCTGTCTTTTATACCGCCTCTTTGATCCACGCCCTCGCATCGTGGGAGGTCCGCTTCCGTCGGCTCGCCTAACCAATCGCTGCTTCGCTTACCTGTTCCGCCTACTGTATGTTTCTTTCGCCATGCCTCTTGCTTTTAATTTACTCCTAATTTCCAGGCTTGCATGCCTTTTAACCTACAGTATGCTTTGCCGCCTATGTTTTTTAGTTTTTCATGTGTTTTTCGGTTTTCCATGCATTCCTCCTAAATCTTCTGTCTGGGTCGGGATTTCTGTACTTTCTACATGGGCAGGTGTGTTTACGTGTTTTGGAGGGGATTATTGTACCTACAGAATGTGTATTCTCATGTGCATTACGAGGGCCAGGTGCCAATGTGGAAATAATTATGTGCGTCTATAATTGGGTCAATGGGGTGTGGGAAGATCAAAATAAGGTGCTTCACATAAATTTATAAGAATGTTTGGGTGTGAATTCCAGACACCCTTGAGACGATAGATTAATAAATGAAAATATATCTAATGAATGAATATCACATACTGTACAATTTGTATTTACATTATTACTTCAGCATGTACGTTACAGAGTGAGGGAGACTGGAGAACCTACTGCCAGATAGACCCATGAGACGGAGGAGGGCATGGCCTAGATTGGGTTTGAGGGTGCCTTGAACTGTAAGCACATGATCTGTAGGAGTGGATTTGAAGTGCTCATCCTCTGGGGATGGAGTGTGCTTGCTTAGGCATGCTTTCTCTTCTTATGGATCATAGAGAGGAGGAGAGACCAGGTTTGACTGAAATGGTTTTGCAGAAGCTCAAAAAGTTCCAGGTGTAGTGGTCGAGTATGATTGATTCGGATCAAACCAGCTGTCTGAGGCAGTGAAAGAGGGTCTCTGAATGAATGTGCAGTGATGAGAGGCTCTAAAGAGTGTGGGGGAAGCAGGTGTAGATCCCAGGTGGAAGGGGTCGTTGTTGGTTGAAGACTGGCAACGTCTGGTCCACCAAGGTGGTTGTTGATTCATCTTATCCAGCTGCAGCGATGGCAATTCCAAGGTTGAAAAAAAAACTAAAAATAACCTATTGATGCCTCGAGCAATCTTTGCTGCCTAAGCTTAGCATGTGGAAAATCCTGTAAAATAGAATAGTGTCCTGGAGTTCATCCCTGATTCCTGGGTTTAAAATCGAGGACAGTCGGCGACAAACATTCTAGAGTTTTTCACTCTTGAATTAATAAAACTGGGAACATTCACCAATGAAATTCCCACAGACTCGGCGACAATGGGCGACTGCTGACGACAAAACGACAAAAATCCTAAGGATTTTTCTTCCGAATTAGGCTATTAGGTGAAGATGAAGGACATCTTAAACGCAATGTTATAAGATACAGAGTAGAGCTAAAGCTCTCCGCAGCTCAAATCTCTCGATATGTTTTGTGCATATGAGTCAAGCTGTAGCTGAGCTGCATCCGTCAATAGCTGCAGCTCGGCTAGAACTTAAATATCTTTGGTGTAACCAACCCTGGACCTGTGGAAAAGAATCACTAAAGAAATTTAAATCAACAATAAAAACTGTAACGAATACTGCTTGAAATTTTGCCTTTTTTGAGTGGAATTTTGTAGTGTATGCCATGCATTTAGACTCAATGTCACGGACTCAAGCATGACTGACATACCAATCAGGTATGAGTGAACATGATGCTTGACAAGTCAAATTCGAAACTGATTTTAAACGGTGCAGTCTGGTTACGTCTATGCGTGCACATGGAGGACTTAGGGGACTGACCCCAGCAGATTTTTGGCAGACTCACGCCGAATTTAATCTCCACAAGATTTGGGAAGACGAGCTAAATTTACACAACTAAAACTATTAAAAGAACAAAAAAAGTCACGAATTTATACGGATAAATTTAGCAGGAAAAAATTTTAGTTGATCATCCATTACTGCCTGAACCTCGGACGTATGCCGAGGTCCGCCTTGGTTGTGACCGTGACATACAGTATAAACGGAGGCCTTTTTGTTGATGATACAGTCCCGTACAGATAACTACGACGATCACCCTGAGCCGTAGCAAATAGCGAGAAGATGATCGACGAAATCAAAAAAGTTGAGGACTTTCTGAAATTATAGTATTTTTTGACGCTTTTCTATAAAATCTGATAAAGTTTTTGCTTTATTTTTCTGCTATCTAAAAAAAGAATGGAACTCGACTTTGCCTAAGTTCTGTATCAGTGCAAGACTACACTTGATTTTTTAAAATTAGGTTTGGAACAGGAAATGCTCATCATACAGAAAATGATTGACTGTAGCAATAAAGGCATACAGTCTGAAATAAGAAAATGTTGACAGCTTTAAGCACTTTCTTCATATTTCGCTTCATTATCTTATATTTCCTTTGTATATATTCGCTATTTTACATTTCCTGGGTGTGATGCTTAGGCCTTTGTTGATGTGTTTTTGCGTTTTCATCTCTTGTCTCTGCTTTCTTTCTTTTCTTTTTTCTCATGAAATAATACATTGCAATGTGTCATTTTGAATAACCATAGTCTATCGTATGTTTCTTGTATATACAGATCGGCAAGCTCTATTTCCTATTTAATTTTCTAAGTTGTGATTCTTCATTTTTGCTTATCTTTGACCTTATTTTTTTGATTTTACATCTTTATCTTTATCTTTCTCTTTTTCTACTCTCCTGCTCCTTTCTTTTTGTCGTTTTTTCCTACATTATTTTTTCTTTCTTTCTTTTTGCTGCTTTATCTACATCGTTTTTTCTTATCACCTTTTTGCATGCTCTATTTTTTTGATGTACTGTTTCATGAACAAAAAAGTATATGACAAGAAAAAAGATAATTAGAGAACAAAAAATGAAAACGTTAAAACATATATAAAAAAAACAGCGAGTCTAATCTTTAAAAATTAGGACACCAACTCATGTCATTCTTCATGTGCGATTGGCTGTCTGGAAAAGAGTTGTATTTCATTTCTGTAAAAAAACCTGTGGTATAAGGTAAATCAGGAGTTCAAATTATTTTAAAAATTTCACCATGATTCTGTCATTTTAAGCTCAATGAATACCCAGGTTCTATAAAATCTTCATTAACGCTGAAGTCATCGTAGAAAATTTGGCAGCATGTGTTCGAATGTAGGGGGGTTAGATGAGTACAAGGAAAGTGTATAACTTAATTCCGAAATCGTTGATCATCAATTTTTTATTTCGGCGTCAAGGAGGGATAGTTTTTCTGGTTAAACAACATTCTTTACGAAGTCAAACTTATCCCACGGGGGTAGTTTCAGCATTCTATGCCTGACGTTGAAACAACTCAAAAGGGTCAAGAGAGACCCATTCAAAAATTACGAGCAAATTTAGGCCGCCCCCTATCGAGACTGGAGCCTCGAGAGCCAACTAGCTTTGCTCATGCATTTCTAAGAACATTTTAGTGTATTTTTTTTTTTTTTTTTTTTTTTTTTTAGGGGTGGTGGTAATTATATTTTGTGCGTTCGTGCAATCAACAATAACAATATGAACAGTGTTAGAGAAATGTACATATTTACAATATTTGCCGAGTAATTTGCCTTATTGTTAATTCTGTAAATCCTTAGCCTTATACTTCCCTTTATAATTAAGACGAAAAAGTGTTCTTTGATGAAATCGTCCTAACCCTAGTTCTCTGCTCGAGGCAAATCCCGACACGGAACTCCCCCAGAACAAGGGACAAGGCCGGGTTGCCTTACTTTTGACTTCTCTCAAATTCTTTGCTGTTGGTGCACTGGATAAGAACTTTACTTTAGTACTATTCCTTTTACCTCCTTTATAACCTTCATATTCCCAAAAATTCATTGTTTTCCTGCCCTCATTCTTGATAACACATGAGCCAAATGATGGTTGGTGATAACATGTAACATTAATATTACCCCAGATAGGCTTTTTGATTTTAGCTATCTATTATCCCCATTCATTTCATCTGAGAAAGGAGATCTCAGATACAGGAATTGTGGTTGAAGCTCAAATTCAAGATGTACCATGTAACTTATTTTAGTTTCTGTCTTTTCCCTGTCTCCAGAGGCTTGTCCCGAAGGACTCATTCTTATCTGAAAATATGTAAGAATTCTCTATGTTTTTCCACAACATCCTAGGTATGCGGCACTCTGGTGTCTGGAAATGGGCGCCATGCCTCAGACGGTGGAAATAATTTGATCATCTTTCAAAAACAAAAAATCTCAATATCTCAGGGTAATCTTAATTTATATTCTTCTTGAATTCCTCAAGAATTGATCAATGATTGATTGGTGATACCTATATTGATTCTGGGCCCTTATCAGGCCATTAACAGTGATTCCAATAGGAGAAAATATGGTCACCCTAGGTGAAATAGTCGATTCATTCATTCTTTAGCTGGGATTTCAGGTTATGCCCGTTTTTTAAAAGGTTTGTCTAAATACTTTTCTCTGCTGTCTTGGGATAAAATCAAAAACTATTCTATTTATTCAAAAGAAAAACAGGGGCAATGTCTCCTTCTACCATTAACAGTTCCAAACGATGGAACAATTATTCTACTTAGCCAGATGGCTGGTAGGGTGAAAAATAGGATAAGATTTTGAATACTATGCTACATAGCAAAATGATTGGGGTGTTTTTCAAAAATCATCTGCTTTAGAAGTATAACCCAAAACGTATCACTTTAGAAGTTGTATGTTCGACTACAAGAAATGTACCGCAGAACCCCACAAAAACTCTTGTTCCAAAGCTGGCAAAAACCAGCGAAACCCAGAGTTATTTGTTGGCGGAGGCCAATGATGTCTCTTTCTTTCTCTCTTTTTTGTGCAAAAATATTCTGTCTATCAATAAATATTGTGCTATGGGTCGTCCAGATTCTCTGTCATCAACCATCGGAACCTATCCCTTCAGAATGTTTTGGGCTTGCTTTCTCTACTAAGAGGCTGAACCTCCTAGTGTCGATCAAGTTTAAAGGTCAAATCAGTGAATCACCAAGATTGGGTTTCAAAGGTCAGTGTGCCTTTATACCTTGATATCTTAGCTAACCTATGTTTAATAAAATAGGACTCAAATACTGTTCTCAAACAGGTTTTTTCTAGGCGGAATATTGTATTCCTAGCCATTTTCTTGAAATACGTCCAAATGCAGTGAAGTTTATTACTTCTCTCATACTTACCTCTAGTAAGCCATATACTTTTCTGTCCTATTTGAATCATAAAATTCAGTAACACTTCTACTTCTTTGTTTTCAGACTGGATTCCAAAGATTTTATTTACTTTTCTTAAATTGTTCACACTTTTATTCATTTTTTGAGTGTAGAGTTCAGTTTCTCCCAAAAAGTTTGTACTCTTGGACAATCTATAAAGATATGTAGTAGAGTTTCTCTTTTAATTTCATTCCTATCATAACAATATTTGCAATTCTCATTTAAATTATTATTAAAATGGTTCATTCTTGAATTTGTTGGTAGAAATCTATGTATTAATGCAAAATGTGTGTTTCTAATTGCTCCTGGAACAAATTTAGTCTCATTTAGCTTCAATAACGGTAAAACTTCTTGTTTTGTTATCCCCAATGTGTTGTGCCAGTAATTCATTGGATATTTCGTCTTATGCAGATTTCTCCTCAGAATATCATATAACATCTTTGTAGTTATTTGATCCCACGTTATTATCCTCTGATCTACCTCAATTCCCTGTTCCATTTCTTTAAAGTTTCCTTTTTTTGAAGCCATTCTTATTACTTTATATATATAAGGAATGTTACTGTTTAGTAGCTGATTATAACTCTTAGAATTAGCCATTTCTACATAATGCCAAAAGATATCTGATCCTGGAATGTCTTTCCTTTTGAATTTAACTTTCATCATATAGATCAGAGCTGTTTGCTTCAGTTTTATAGATGTTAGATTTATTCCTCCTTCCTCAATGTTCATCTGCAGAGTGTCTGTTTTAACTGGTACTCTTCCTATTCTAGGATACCATATGTATTTTACACATGCATTTTCCAGTTCCTTAACTGTGTTGCTTTCTATTTCAGTAAAGCTGCTCACGTACCATAATTTTGAAAAGTTGTATGTGTCTATTATCCTTGCTCTTCCAAGATATGATACATCATAACTTACTGGTCTTGCTTTTAAAATTTCTGCATCTGCCCTAATTTTGTCATAATTTGACATGTCAGTACCAAATCTGTTAAAGATAATGCCATATACTTTTAGCTTTGTAACTCAATATTTCTGATATCTCAATGGAACAGATCGTTTATATATTCCACCAAAAATTAGAATTTTAGTTTTTTCCTCTTTCAGAGTTGCTCCACTCGCGTTTTTAAACATTTTATAAATTTCTGTTATCCTGTCAATTGATTCAAAGTTTGATATTAAGAAGTTTGTATCATCTGCATAATTGGACACCTTATATTCTTTATTTTAGATTTGGATTCCTATCACACTGCTTGTGTTTCTAATATAGTTTGTAATTATTTCTGCTCCAATAACATACAGTAGTGCTGATAATGGGCATCCTTGCCTGATACCTCGCGTTATTTCAAATGGGGTTGATATATTGCCATTCACTTGCACTGCGGTTCTTGCATATCCTTTCTTATAAATGATTTGTATCCATTTTATGAATTTTGGGCTGAAATTAAAATATTCTAAGGCTTTAAACAGATAATCCCACTCAATGATATCGAAAGCACTCATGTGATCTACAGACAATATTATGCCATTCTTTTCATGCTCATTTGAATAGTGAATTACATTATACAGAGTCAATATTCCATCTCGTATATCCCTATTTTTGACAGCACATTTTTGATCTGGATGAATGATTTTTGGCATCACTTTTTTTAGTCGATTAACTAAAACCTTTGCTAATATTTTATAATCAACATTCAGCATCGTTAATGGTCTCCAGTTTTTTAAATTTTCTTTTTCCCCTTCTCCTTTATAGAGTTGTGAAATTATTCCATAATACATAGAGTATCCCATTTTCTCATTAGTATAAATTGCTCTGTATAATTTCCTCAAGTATGGAAGTAGAATATTCTCATATTTTTTGTAAAATTCAATAGGTATTCCATCACTACCTGGTGTCTTGTTGTTTTTAAAACTTTTTATTGCTTCACTAATTTCTTTTTCAGTGATGCATTGCTCAAGCATGTTGTTATCATCTTGGTTTATGGTTTTGTAAGGTTGTTCAAGTAAGAACTCTTGTAGAGCTTCTTCATCTATCCCATTTGCAATGAATTTTGCACTGTATTGATTTCTTACCTCACTCAAAATTTCATTATGATCTTCTACAATATGTCCATCGGTTTTCATAATTTTGTACAGTATTCTATTCTCAAGGGACTTTTTTTGAATTGTTTTTGCTGTTGATAATGTATATCTCTCAGTTAGCAGCTCTTTAAAATGTGTTGTCTTAAGTTTTCTGCATATATTTTCTTGTTCAAGTTTCCTCTTTTCTTTATCTAATGATTTGAGCTTCTCATCTAATTCTTTGCTATTTGGAAACGAAAATAGTAGATTTTTGATCTTTTTAGTCTCATTATCAAGGTTATCCCTTTTAGATTTATTAAAACTAGCTTTCTTTTTCTGTAGGTTGATATAGAAACTCTTGATTTTTCGCTTTGTCTCCTCCCATTGAAGGATTATATCATGTTTTTTATTCCTTGTCCATTCAAGTAATTTATGCCTAATGAGATCCTCATCTTCAGAAAACTCATTCAAGTTTAGTTTCCAGTACGATCTGCCCAGTTTGACCTTCAAAAATTCTAGCTTTAGTCTAATAATATAAGCATGATGATCACTTATCTTCCAATCAAGATAGAGGCTTTGTGTCAAATTATCACTCAAATTGTCAGAAAGGTAAATTCGGTCAATTCTAGATTGTGTTTTATGGCTTTTACTAAAATAGGAAAAATCTAATCCATCTGGCTTTAGTCTCCTGTAACTATCTGTGACTTTTAGTCTATGCTTGATATTGTCAAAATTTTCTTTTCCAGTTTCTCTTCTCCTTTGGAGGCTATTTCTGTCTTTACTTTTGTCTTCTACAAAATTAAAATCTCCCATTATTATGCATTCATCATAATATCTAGTATTTGACACTACTTTTTCAAAAACATTATCAATAAATTCCGCCCGGTTTTGATCATTACTTGGGATGTATAGACACAATATGTAGAAAATTTTTTCTTCACATTGTGCTAGGCAGCCTAGCGCTCGTCCTTTTATTTCAAAGAGTTTCCTTTTAACTTGGATTCGAGATGTTCTATTGATGCAAATTATAATTCCAGAAAAGTGTTCATCTCCTAGTGATTCAAATATTTGAAATTGCTTGGAGAATACTTGATGGAAATATTGACTCTGTTTATTTGTATTGAAATGTGTTTCCTGTAACACTAATATGTCAAAGTGTTTTGTCTTCTCAAATAATATACTTGTTTTTATGGCATTATCTTTAAGTTTTTGCACATTAAGAGTGCATATATCCAAAGAATTACTGTTCATGCATTGATTGATAACTTATACTCTTAAAAATTGTTCACACCCTCATTCTCTATAATTCATTTAAACTGACCTTTTATGCCCTCTCTTTGGTGATTTACTTTCATTGGGCCTCTTCAAACTCGATCTGCGACTAATAGGCTCGATGAATTCGGGCCCGTTTCCGAGCACCTCCATCATCTGCCTCCTTAGCTTCATCAAAAGCTCACCAAAAACATTCTTACCTGGATAGGCGTCCGGATGATTGATGTCCGGATCTTTTGGCGCTAAACCACAGCCCCAATACTTATCGTAGGCATTGGCCTCAACCAGCAAAGAAGGGGACGTTCCGAAAAACTTTGCCCTTAACTCTGGGTTTTGCTCGTACTTGTGCGCGTTGGCTTCAAATAGAGTCTTGTGGGCCCAATCGTGCCACGGTCCAAGTCTTGTAATGTCCCATACAACTTTGTCGCCCAATCTTTTTGCTATTGCCGCATTTTTTGCATTCAAAATCTGAACTGCAATTTCATCCTGGCCAGCCGTCTTAGCTTTGTAATAGAATAAGTAATGTTCCGTGGATTGGAATGTTATCCTATTAATGGTAAAAGGCGCCATATAATGATTGGATAAATAATTTTTATAGGAAATAAAGGGGATAATTTTTGTTTTGGTGACTGTTTCACCTAACGCGACCATATTATCTGTTTCCAATGGAATCACTGCCATTGGGATATTTTGATTACCCTGGTCAGGCTCTTTTGGGGCTGGTGCCTGACTACCAGCGCCATTCGAAAGGTTTGTACTCGGCACCGTATGGGCTACCGGTTTCGTTCCCGGGTTCACTTTTACGGCGGCCGCGTACGACCCTTTCGAAGGTTTTGCCACCCGTATGGTGCAATTATGAGCAACATGGCCAGATGCCATACATTTCCGACACCAGTCGATCATATTATAATGCCAAATTTTGGCTTTAACTGCGTTCCGCATACCCTTTGCTTGGAACCAGGCAAAACCTGGAAATATGAATTTGTGGTGAACTTCAACCACTACAGAGCGAACTCCGGTTTTTATTCCTGTATCTTCGACCTCAAGCCATTTGAAGTCGGAGATAAATTTAATATTTTTTATGTTATTACTCAACCATTGTTTTATGGACTCATGTGGTACCGTTATAGGAATGTTACTAATATGTAAAGTTCTTACCCGAGTGTTCGATCTTTGCCTCGACAATTCCAACATCATTTGAGTGTTGAAAATTTTGATTGGCATTTCCACGGCCTTGTCCCGTTGTTCTGGGCAGCTAAAAATAAATTGGAACGAATTAAATTTGGAAATCACAAATTCAGGACACATGATGTTAGTGTTCTCTTTTCGGATTGATAAAATCACGTCCCGTCGGGATTTGCCTCGAAAAACGGCAACGTTCCTAGTCGTCAAGAAGGCCGATCGAGATAATAATTTTAGGGCCTCTGACTGGTCCAGCATGACCTCGTCATCTTCGGAACTCTCGTCCTCACTATCATCATCGTCGTCGGACGAATTTTCACTATTTTGGCTCCGTCGTGCCGTTTCGCGTTTTTGTTCCATTTCTTCCGCCCAAGTCGTTGACAAGCGCCGGATTTCGAGTTTGGCGGCCATAGATGCCTCCGCTACTGCTTTCGTAAATTCGGGTCGGAAGACTGAATCGTTTCGGTAGGCTGGCGGCGGCGGCGGTGTTGTTACTACGGTAACGGTTGCGGCGGCGGTTTCGGTTGCGGCGGCGGATTTTACGGTGCCGGCGGATTCTTCGACGACCCCTAAGGGTGTCTTGTTGTGGGCTACAAACCCGGACATAAGAGGGGCAGAGCCTCCTCGGATATTGACCGGCTCTCCCTCCATGAAAGGCAGGGAAGAGCAGAGCGGCGGCGACGCAGATCAAAACCAAATAAAAGTGATCTGTAACAAGCTGTAGTTGCTCAAGCACAGGTTCACCCGAAAAATATAATATTTTAGGGTAAAAAAAACCGCACGTATAAACCGCACGTTGTAAAGTCCTATCGGCTCACTCCATAGCATGAAACATATTTTCTACGGGTTTATCATATCTGCTTCCATCGACCGATTTCTCCATACATCGAGCATGAATTGGAAGAATTCCAAAAAAAAACTAAAAAAAGGTTCGCGCACAAAAAAAGGATCGAGTATTAAGACACGATTTCGGAAAGGTTCTAGCTTCCCTATGATAAGTTGAAAATTAATCATAACTCAAAATGAGATATTTTGGGTGATAAATAAATGAGAAAAAATGAGATGATGTGCGAACGAAACAATAAAAAGATAAAATTCTGCGGCATCGCAGGTAAAGGTGCTCGGGAGTGCCTCTAAATGGGGTTTTTCTTTTTGCTTCTCATTTTCGACTGTTTAAACTCTTTTGGACAGTGTAAAATGTTTGTTTGTGAAATAATTAGTACATCAAACTATAGTCTGCTAGTCACTTGATAATTCTATAGCGTAGAAATAAATGTATCACAAATTGTAAACAAGGGCCACCACGAAAATGTAATGATTTCGGAGAAATTTTTATAGTATGCCTTCTTCAGAGCTGTGCAGCTCCCAAAACCGTTCAAAAACTTTGGTGAAAATTTAACCACTATAATAAAAATGCTTGAGCTATAAAATGAGAAAATAAAATTCTGCGGCTTCCGTAGGGAAGGTGCTCGGGAGCGCCAATAAACAAAATTTTTCAATAATGACAACTCATTTTCGACACTTTAAACTCGATGAAAAAGTGTAATATGCTATTATTTACTGTAAATATTATACCAGAAGAAAGCTTGTTTTTTCCTCTGTAAAATGAATATTCAGTTATCAAATAAGATCAATCCAATTCTGAAATATCGCTCACTGTAGAGGCATGACTTTACGTTTCCAAGCAAAATCAATGATACCATAGAACTCAGCGCACAACCCAAAATATCTCATTTTGAGACATTAACACATTATCAAAAAAGGAAATCGATTTTTCAAAACAGCGAAGGGTTTGATCATATCCAAAATTACATATGGACTCATTCAATTTTTGACACATCAAGCAATTTCCAATCATTCCTAATCACTAGCTCTGTCGAAACTCTCTACAGTTTCTTTGTATAATAAATTTGTCATTATATTCTTTTTGTATTGAAAATAACTGGTTCGTCCGAATGTGAGAAAGATTTTAGTTTGGGAATGGTTGAGGACTGAAGCCGGCCATTTTTTTCGTTGAGGCCAACCAACTTAGTCCGCTATCCTCCAGGTTCGTGCTTCAAAAATCAAGCTCACATTTTGCCTATCGCAAAAAAATACTTAGCCGGCTCAAAATGAAATCAAGGATGTATGCAAAATTAAGACTGGTAGGAGATGCCTAAATCAGGGGCCCAATTCTATATTTTGACGAAATTTCTGTTCGAAAACAGTGTCCCGAAAAAGAGCTAGCTGTTGAAGTGTTACATTGTAGTGATGACTGAATATGTCGAAAACTTGTTAGTAATTAGCGTTTTGTGTAGAACATGGACAAAGTATGCGATTTTTTCTGATATCCACGTTTCAATTGTGAGAACGCAAGCTCCTAATGTGGATCTGATATCAATTTCGACTTTGAAACAAAAACTTGCACTTCATCGCTGTAGTTCATTTACGCTGAAATCGCAGCTGCAGCGATAAGAAAAAAGTAGAGTTAGCTTGACACTAATTTCACTGAGTGAAAAGCCGCATACAGTAAGGAAAATAGGAATTTCTCCACGACAGAGAGGATGCCAAAGTCAAGAAACAAAATATTGCTCATTTATTTTTGACTATGATAAAACTGTCATCGGCGTCCATGTCCTTTCAACCAGGTCATTGGAGAAAATTTAGTCAGTATGTTTGTCGTCGATGGACAAGAAAGTTTTGCTATCGATTACAGTAATGAACTTTTCGTATTGAATCTACTTCCAGCGATTCGCTGCATTTGCATTCCAAAATAATAAGGTTTTAGTGTCACCAATAAAAAACATTTTTCATTAAGGTCTCATTCCCACCTTCTCTTCTCGGTTGCGATCCGCAATTCAGAATGAATAGACCGTAAAGCCCAATTCAGAAGTGAAAAAATCCTGGGATGTTTGTCGCCGACAGTCGGCGACAGTCGGCGGCTACACTTCTTAATTGGGCTTAATAGTGCTTTATGTGCCAAAATTTTACGCCTTTTCGAAGTTGACAAACAAGCAAAGAGGCTTCAATGCGAGACCAGTGGCACTGTGTAATTTCCTTATTATTTAAAGAAGATACGTAATATTTTTGACATTTCCAGTCGAGAAACCATTTTATATTAAAAATTACTGGGGAAATCTTGTCCATCGGCAACAAACATACGGACTAAATTTTCTTCAAAATCCTAATCGGAAGCATGGATACCGGTCATAGTTTTATCATAGCCAATGGATGAACAAGATGTTGTTTCTTGACTTCGGCATCCTCTCTGTCAGGGACAAAGTCCCATTTTTCTTAGTGTATGCGGATTTGCATCCGTGAAAATAATGTGTGAAGCTGAATCTACTATTTTTTCTAATAGCTGCATCTGCCATTTCAGAATAAATGAACTACAGCGATTAAGTGAAAGTTTTTGTTTCAAAGTCGAAGTTGATGTCAAAGCTACTTTAAGAGCTTCTACAATCGAAACGTGGAATTCGGGCAAAATTAGATATTTTGTCGACGTCCCGCCAAAATCACTGAACGACTAACAAGTTTTTAATATTTTCAGTCATCATTACAATATAACACTTAAACAGCAATCTCTTTTTCGGGACACAGTTTTCGAACCGAAATTTCGTCATAATATAGATTTGGGCCCCTGATTTAGGCATCTCCTGCCAGTCTTAATTTTGCATACATCCTTGATTTCATTTTGAGCCGGCTAAGTATTTTTTGTGATAGGCAAAATGTGTGCTTGATTTTTGAAGCACGAACCTGGAGGATAGCGGACTAAGTTGGTTGGCCTTAACGAAAAAAATGGCCGGCTTCAGTTCTCAACCATTCCCAAACTAAAATCTTTCTTACATTCGGACAACCAGTTATTTTCAATACAAAAAGAATATAATGACAAATTTATTATACAAAGAAACTGTAGAGAGTTTCAACAGAGTTAGGGATTACGAATGATTGGAAATTGCTTGAAACTGCTATATTGTAAACAGAATTTTGAGTCAAGAATTGAATGAGTCCATATGTAATTTTGGATATGATCATACCCTTCGCTGTTTTGCAAAACCGATTTATTTTTTTGATAATATGTTCATGTCTCAAAATGAGATATTTTGGTTAGTTTTGTGCGCTGAGTTCTATGGTATCATTGATTTTGCTTGGAAACGTTAAGTCATTGCCGCTACAGTATGCCAAAGTTTGAAAATTGATCTTTTTTTGGCATTTTTCAGTGGTCTTGCTAGCCAAGCGATATCTCAGAATTGGATTGATCTTATTTGATAACTGAATATTCATTTTACAGAGGAAAAAACAAGCTTTCTTCTGGTATAATATTTACAGTAAATAATTGCATATTACACCTTTTCATCGAGTTTAAAGTGTCGCAAATGAGTTGTCGTTATTGAAAAATTTTGTTTATTGGCGCCCGAGCACCTTCACTCCGGAAGCCGCAGAATTTTATTTTCTCATTTTATAGCTCAAGCATTTTTATTATAGTGGTTAAATTTTCACCAAAGTTTTTGTACGGTTTTGGGTTTGTTTTGTACGGTTTGTTTTGCACAGCTCTGAAGAAGGCATACTATAAAAATTTCTCCGAAATCATTACATTTTCCTAGTGGCCCTTGTTTACAATTTGTGATACATTTATTTCTACGCTGTAGAATTATCAAGTGACTAACAGACTATAATTTGATGTACTAATTATTCCACAAACAAACTGTCCAAGAGGGTTTAAACAGTCGAAAATGAGAAGCAAAAACAAAAACCCCATTTAGAGGCACTCCCGAGCACCTTTACCTGCGATGCCGCAGAATTTTATCTTTCTATTGTTTCGTTCGCACATCATCTCATTTTTTCTCATTTATTTATCACCGAAAATATCTCATTTTGAGTTATGATTAATTTTCAACTTATCATAGGGAAAGTAGAACCTTTCCGAAATCGTGTCTTAATACTTGAGCCGTTTTTGTGCGCGAAACTTTTTTTAGTTTTTTTTGGAGTTCTTCCAATTCATGTTCGATGTATGAAGAAATCAATCGATGGAAGCAGATATGATGAACCCGTAGAAAATATGTTTCATGCTATGGGCTGAGCCGATAGGATTTTACAACGTGCGGTTTATACACAACAAGTTCTTACAGATGCGGGAGCAAAGCTAGTCGGCTCTCGAGTCGAGTCTCGATAGGGGCGGCCTAAATTTGCTCAAAGTTTTTGAATGGGTCAATCCTGGCCCTTTTGTGTTATTTCAACGTCAGGCATGTAATGCTGAAACTACCCCCGTGGGATAAGTTTGACTTCGTAGAGAATGTTGTTTAACCAGAAAAACTATCCCTCCTTGACGCCGAAATAAAAAATTGATGATCAACGATTTGGGAATTAAGTTATACACTTTCCTTGTACTCATCTAACCCCCTACATTCGAACACATGCTGCCAAATTTTTTACGATGTGTTCAGCGTTAATGAAGATTTTATAGAACCTGGGTATTCATTGAGCTTAAAATGACAGAATCATGGTGAAATTTTTAAGATAATTTGAACTCTTGATTTACTTATACCACAGGTTTTTTACAGAAATGAAATACAACTCTTTTCCAGACAGCCAATCGCACATGAAGAATGACATGAGTTGGTGTCCTAATTTTTAAAATTAGACTCGCTGATTTTTTTAATATATGTTTTAACGTTTTCATTTTTTGTTCTCTAATTATCTTTTTTCTTGTCATATACTCTTTTGTTCATGAAACAGTACATCAAAAAAATAGAGCATGCAGAAAGGTGATAAGAAAAAACGATGTAGACAAAGCAGCAAAAAGAAAGAAAGAAAAAATAATATAGGAAAAAACGACAAAAAGAAAGGAGCAGGAGAGTAGAAAAAGAGAAAGATGAAAAAATAAAACCAAAAAACTAACATGAAAAGTAAGTAAAAATATAGAACAAAGGAGAAAATTAAATAGGAAATAGAGCCTGCCTATCTGTATATACAAGAAACATACGATAGACTATGGTTATTCAAAATGACACCTTGCAATGTATTATTTCATGGGAAAAAAGAAAAGAAAGAAAGCAGAGACAAGAGAAATAACATCACATCCAGGAAATGTAAAATAGCAAATATATACAAAGGAAATATAAGATAATGAAGCGAAATATGAAGAAAGTGTTTAAAGATGTCAACATTTTCTTTTTTCAGACTGTATGCTTTTATTGCTACAGTCAATCATTTTCTGTATGATGAGCGTTTCCTGTTCCAAATCTAATTTTAAAAAATCAAGTGCAGTCTTGCACTGATACAGAACTTCGGCAAAGTCGAGTTCCATTCTTTTTCTTAGATAGCAGAAAAAGAAAGCAAAAACTTTATCAGATTTTATAGAAAAGCGTCAAAAAAGTCAAAATACTATAATTTCAGAAAGTTCTCAACTTTTTTGATTTCGTCGATTATCTTCTCCCTATTTGCTATGGCTCAGGGTGATCGTCGTAGTTATCTGTACGGGACTGTATCATCAACAAAAGACCTCCGTTTATACTATATGTCACGGTCACAACCAAGGCGGACCTTGGCATACCTCCGAGGTTCAGGCAGTAATGGATGCTCATCTAAAATTTTTTCCTGCTAAATTTCTCCCCATAAATTCGTGACTTCTTTTGTTCTTTTAATAGTTTTAGTTGTGTAAATTTAGCTCGTCATCCAAAATCTTGTGGAGATTAAATTCGGAGTGAGTCTGCCAAAAATCTGCTGGGGTCAGGCCCCTAAGTCCTCCATGTGCACGCATAGACGTAACCAGACTGCACTGTTTAAAATCAGTGTCGAATTTGACTTGTCAAGCATCACATTTACTCTTACCTGATTGGTATGTCAGCCATGCTTGAGTGCGTGACGTTGAGTCTAAATGCATGGCATACACTACAAAATTCCACTCAAAAAAGGCAAAAATTCAAGCAGTATTCGTTACAGTTTTTATTGTTGATTTAAATTTCTTTAATGATTTTTTCCCACAGGTCCAGGTTGGTTACACCAAAGATATTTAAGCTCTAGCCGAGCTGCAGCTGTTGTGGGGTGCAGCTCAGCTACAGCTTGACTCATACACACAAAATATATCGAGAGATTTGAGCTGCGGAGAGCTTTAGCTCTACTCTGTATCTTATAACATTGCCTTTACGATGTCCTCCATCTTCACCTAAAAGCCCAATTCAGAAGAAAGGCCTTAGGATATTTGTCGTTTTGTCGTCATCAGTCGCCCATTGTCGCCGAATCTGTGGGAATTTCATTGGTGAATGTTCCCAATTTTATTAATTCAAAGTGAAAAACTAGGATTTTTGTCGCCGACTGTCCTCGATTTTAAACCCAGGAATCAGGAGTAGTAAGGCCGGCCCGTATAGGTCGTATGGTTAAGGATACACCTATCTTTTGTGTACGACGTATAATTTGTCATTTTTTGTCGATTTATAGGTCGTACAGTAAACATATACGGTCGACTTTTGGCCGATTTATAGGTCCTACAGTAAACATATATGGTCAATTTCTTTGTCCATTTATAGGTCGTACGGTTAAGGATACAGGTTCTAGAGTTACCGTAATAGTGGAATTATGGTAATTTTTGATTATGGTAATAGTGGAGTTAGGGTAATAGGTGTGCAACTGTAGATGAAAAAGGAAAATCGATGATGAACAGAAAATGGAAAACGGAAATATATGTGGAACAAAAATTGGACATACAGTATACAAGTACAGCACAAAAAGTAAGGCAAAAAATCGATCTGGAAAAAACTGGAAATACAGTGCCCGTGTAGAGCACAAAGGTGAGAAAGGTAAGGTAAAAAACACCAAAAATGGATCTGGAAAAAGTGGACGTACGGTGCATATAGTGTACAAAGGAAAAAAGGTAAAGTAACAAACCAAAATCAATTTGGAAAAAGTGAACAAGGGAAAAGAGTACACCTAGAGGGCATAGAGAAAGAACATGCAGAAAAGATTATACATAGATCTGAAAGAGATGGTGTAGTGGACAAAGGAAAAAGAGCATGCCTAGTGGAAATAAAGAGAAGACCTACAGGAAAAAATGTTATTGATCTAAGAAGGGAACATTAGACAGCAGTGAAGAAAGCACCTGTGCTTGATAAAAGAAAAACGCTACTAAATGACTTTTCAAAAATCTAATGTGTTGTTTGCTTATATTACAAAATAATCTTATCTAACCCATGACCCGGGACTACTGTAAGCTGTCTAGAAAAAAGAAAAAGACCTAAGAAGGTAATGTATGAAAAACAAAAATCGATCTAAAGAGAACATGTAGTGGACAAAGAAAAAAGGAGCATATGTAGTAGACAAAATAAAAAGACGCCCATAAAATTATTGTCATTTCATGGAGAACATGTACTGGCCAGTATCAAAAATAATGAGTAATCTGAAAAACGATAGTGCCAGCAACAAATAAAGCTGTAAATGCTTTTATTATAAAAAAATGAGAATGTACATGATATATAAATATATAGCTCAGTTAAATACTATAATCGGTAAAAGTTTCACGATTTTTGTCAATCATTACGAGAGAGTCAAATTCTGCGTATATAATTGCTTCTATTCCACTATCAGGTATATCTTCTCCAAAGTTCATTTGCAAACTGGTTGTTCCTTTGTGTATAAGTTCCCAAAAATTACCATCCATACCGCAAGGAGTCAAATCAAAAACAAAAATTGCACTATGAGTCATAATATCATTTCGAGTAATTACATTGCCTTTATTATCTGTACCAATCCCTGCGCCTTCAAATAATTGTATGAAAGTACGCAAATATTTGTTTTCTTTAAAATCTAGCATATAAGGAGTAGTAGGTAAAGTTGTAGTACCACTAGTTATTTTTAATCTCATTTAATCCAAATGTTTAAAATTAAAGGGGCTCTGATAATAATCACCCCTAGCGGTCAGCACCATCAACGAGTGCCACAACAAGTCGACAAGGCAATGCTCCTGTGAACAACCAGTTCAGAGGTGCCGATTGATGACTAGCTGTTATGTATAGACTTGTAACATGACATCGATGAATAGGGTATTTCGCAGCTGTATTTTGTAACATGGATTCAATAGCTAGATTGATATTATCTGCAACTTCTACTTTTTTAATAAATAAAGACATGCTTTTAACTTCGATTTTGTATGCCTCTGTGTCAGTAGATATAAATTTCTGCAAACAAAAATCATCTCTATGTCTGTATAAATCAATTTCAAGGTACACTGATTCAGTAGAAAGCGTTCTTGCATAAATAGATCAGCATGTATGGGGGCCATTAATTCAACGACAGTACTGTTTTTGGACATTCGCACT
>CAWUHX010000069.1:440498-494022 GCA_963922205.1 Romanomermis culicivorax | reverse complement strand
GAAATCCTTGCAAACCGGTACAATTGTCGGACAAACGACGAATACGATCCAGAACCAAATCGATAATTTCTTTGCCAATCGTATAATGACCGCGAGCGTAGTTGTTAGCCGCGTCTTCTTTGCCGGTGATCATTTGTTCAGGATGGAACAATTGTTTGTAGGTGCCGGTGCGGACTTCGTCTAAATAATACGGACGGAGAACTAGATTTCACCAAAAAAAGTACATCAGTTTCAGAAAAGCTCATTTACCAATCACAGTCGGTTCCAAGTCAACGAATATTGCGCGCGGCACGTGACCACCGTTACCCGTTTCGCTGAAGAACGTGTTGAACGAATCGTCGTTGGTCGCCGTTTTATCCGATGGCATTTTACCGTCGGGAGTGATACCGTGCTCCAAACAGTACAACTCCCAACAGGCGTTGCCCATTTGAACACCGGCTTGACCGATATGGACGCTGATGACTTCACGCTTTAAGAAAACCGATTGAATGGTTTATTAGAAATGGGGCGAAAATTTTGAAGCAAACGGTGTAAATAATTTTTGTCAACTTCCTACCAAGATTTCAGTCACTTCATCAGAACTGAAATTCATTAGGCAACCTGGTTCACTAATAGAGTGCTTCACGATAAGGAAGCCTATGGTGTTACAGAAAACGCACCTATAGCTGGAGACAAAGGAAAGAGAAGGAGCTCCTTGAGAAAATTAGCAGCTTGATCAAGGGATCTGGCCAAAGATAATGCTACGCTTTGGAGTTCAAAATCAATAGAATAATTTTATTTTCGTGCATAAACTATGACTTCCATCACTCCTTCCGTGTTTCCCTCGAAGATTTTTTCAACATGAGAACCATATTAAAAATCCGTTGTAGTAACTTATGAGTTTGAAGAGAAATTGATGAATCGAAGTATACATGCTAATGATTGCACCAGATAGATATTTCGAAGTTTTTCCCTCAAGATCTCCTTTCATAAAATCTGGTTTCACTCCCATCCATATGATGGGAACTCTTACAGACATACCTGTAGGACCTCAGGTCGGTTGAGAGGGTACATTTTTCAAAAGATGCTTTCTGGCTCATTTCCCCGCGTTGCGAGGACCAGACCTGTAATAGGGGGGGGAGGACCCCCACACCACAAAGCATTGCGGAGCGAGATCTGTCATCAATTTGATTGGTCGAAAAATTTTATACCTTCAATTTAATTGGTCGAAAATTGTAGTCTACTCCTTCTTAACCGTGAGTCCAAGCCTAAGCCTAAGCGTAGACTTGAGCCTAAGAATAAGTCTAAGCCTAAGCAAGAAAATTTGCCAGAACTAAAAAAATCAATAAATTTTTTCAACCAATCAAATTGATGACAGACCTCGCTGCGTAATGCTTTCTCCCTCACCTCCAACTTGGTCGAACCCTACACCGAAATGTCGGAACCCTCACCCGCAACTTGGTCAACTCTATACCCACACCCCCACCCCCCCCAAAACTTGAAAAAATAAGGAAAAATTAGGGATAAAGTGGCTGTTTTTGGTCTTTTTCGGGAAAATTTTCCAAATTTTTTCGACTTTTTTGAAAGTTTTTCGACCCCCCTCCCCAAAATTTTGGAAATGTTGGGACCCCTACCCAAAATTTTAGGTTTACCCTCCCACCCAACACGTCGAAGGTCTTACAGGTATGGATGGCGAGGACCTGACCTCCCCCAACTCCCCGATTACAAATATGGTTGTACCCAAAAGTCGTGGCGGGTACACAACTTTTCAAAAATATTGTGGAGAAATGACACCAAAAAAATCAAAAAATCTTTAAAACTGAATGACTTACGTTACAACACAACCAGGGTTGGGAAAAACCCATTTTATAAATTTCAAATTTGGGTTTTTTAAGAGTTTTATATGGGTTTTGTGGGTTTGGGTTTTTCTGGGTTTCATCAGGGTTTTTTTCATGTCACAATTGTGTTTTTGGCATTGAATTTTATTGAGACTAGCTTAAAGATTCATCCTTGAGTGCTTCAGAATGTAAAACATCGCGCAGACGGCAAACCAATCAAATTTTTGATAAATTACTTTACCATTTTAGTTTAAAAGAGTTGCTACGTCGCAAATTATTATCGTCGAATTCAATATTTATAGACCGCCAAACGCCGTCGCTCGAAAAATATACTACCTCCGAATTTGGAATTACAATGCTTTTTTTCTGACGGAGCAGAACAACAACCTAAGAAAGCAGACAGATGCCGAATACCGATAGAATGGAATGACGCTCAATGAGATTCGAAAATTGGAAGTTCTTCAGGCTACAGTAATCATTTATATTGTCTTGTAACGATTCTTCAAACGTATGTGAATATTTTTGAAATAGACCAACCAATAGTCTCCTCAGAAAACACTTCATTATGAGCCACTATAACGAAATATTTCACATATCACCATCTTAGATGCCGTAAAGAGTTTTGAAGTGAGTATAAAAGATCTTGTTCAAAATAATTATTGATCTTCGACTTGTGGCCTCCACATCGGTGTGATCATAAAAATGATTCCTATTTCGAAAACTGAGTTAGTGAAGGTATTTCGTTAAGTATAACACCACAAACAAAACTATCCGTTATGTAATCAAACAAAGAATAAACCATTCGAACCGCTGTGGCTCATACTTTGAAACGACAGAAGTGACAACGAGAGAAGTAGGTTCAATTTGGCGCGCGATTTTTACGATGCGAAAAGATTGATACTGTAAAAGAAAGTGAATTCTTTCATGTCAAAAGGGACGCCAGAATCAAAGTGAAAACATTATGCTTATCTACTTTTGATTTGGATATATGTAACTGCGTAGACACCTAGGGATGTATACATTTGAACAGATTACTGAAAAAAATTCTCAAGAGAAGAGATTAGCGAGAAGAGAGATGAGGAAGAAACAGGACGAAAAAAGAAGAAAGAATAAAGAAGGAAAACAATATAACAAACGGAATAAAATAAAAGGCAAGAAAAATATCAAATGAAAAAAACGGATAGTAGACGTTTATGAATAAATCGCCTTAGGTAAGTCTGCAAAGCCTTGATAGCACAGCAAGCATTTTCCTCAAAAAATGTCTTCTGTGCTTTTCATACAGTCACTCTTCCGTCAGAACTCTTCAACATGTTTATCAGAACAATGTAAAAACTCCATAATAATGAATAATATTCTGTCGCAAAATGCACGCGAAATTTAAATCACTGAAAGTAGGCTAGCTGAATCATACAACATTTTCCACAGGAAAAAACATAGCTTCAAATTATAAAGCATGTAGTTTCGTGGTGAGCTTGCATGAAGTGAACAAACCGTTAAAGTAGTTTTTCAACCCGTAAGAAAAATGTTTCGGGCTATTACTGTACCATATTAAAATCTTGCTCAGTTAAATTATAAATCATCAAATCAAAACATTTAAAATCAAAACTGGTTTTTCATGTTCGGATTGGCCCAGCCTACCCTCAATTGAGGCGTGGTGTAACCTAATCCGAAATTTTTGAGAGGGTCCTCATGGGCCCGAACTACACGTACAGAGAGCAAAGATGGAAACTACGTCTCCAATATTGATATTGTTAATATGAATATCAAAGTAAGCATGAGTTCAAATCTGATTTTATTACAAAAAATACACAAACGTGGTAACAGACAGTTGTGAGTGTACATGTGTAAAGCTACTTACCATCACTTGTTGAACGATATAAATCCGACATATTGTCACAAAATTATTGCTTTTCTCACTTTAAAAATGGTAGATCATTTCAATTTCAAAAATTCAGGTTCGAATAACAACTTGTGGTGGAAATTTTTCTCATTTTGTTTTTCTCAAGCGTTCCGCTCAATTTCCAGAAACCTAAATACACATATTACAAAGTTGAGGATAATTTTATCCGATGAGAATAAAGATAATCATGTTACAAACCTGAGTAAAAATCAATTTACTAAGCTTAAATTAACAGAAAATTGACACAATTTCTGAGACCTTCTGCTGCATTGACCTATGATAAATTGAAAATTAATAATATCTGAAAATGAGATATTATGAGTAGTTTCACAGAAGCTGAGCATTGTGACAGCGTGCATTCCGCACGAAAGTCACAATTCGCTTACCTACAGTACCCAAAATTTTGGAACGTTTACATTTTTGAATTTTTCTGTCTGTATACATGTTTCGAAATATCACAGCTCAGAAAGAACGTTACTCTAAAGCCGAATGTTCATTACGTGCAAAAGATCATGCTCTATATTCAGGTACGAAAAAAAATTCAATCTCTTAATTTACACATGCTATTTTAAAATGACAAAAAGGAAGTCGAAATAAACCGAAAAGTTCATTTGGAGTTTTTTTGGGCACCTTCCAATTGGGTGTCGCAGATTTATTTTCTTGATTTCTGTAGCCACTAGTGTCCAATAATTTGTGTTGAAATTTCGATCAGATTTGAGTAAGGTTTTGGGAGCTGTAGGTGACTGCACATTCTGTAAGTTGACACAAGAATGCTAATTAAACCCACTAAATATGCCATCAACGAGATGCGGGAAAAAATTAAAAAGTTCAGGTTAGACGAATATAAAGAAAAGATGTGAGTCGAATCACTAGTGGACTTTCATTGACCCATTTACAATGGTTGTGTAAAAGGGCGTCTGAGAAGAGACGCAACATAGATTCCTCTGCAGTAATTTGAAAAAAAATCGAAAAAAGCTGCGAGTTTAATGTTACAAAATAATTGCCGGCTGCCTTGCTCCGGCATGTTATAGGCTGTGCGAAAGTGTTCTATAGTTGGAAGCACCCTGTTTCACACCTAGTAATGTTAGCCAGGCGAAAACAAAGAAAATGATAGTAGATTGCAGTGCCATTTCAACACTGCAAAGTGCACCCGAATAACTCTTGCTGTTTTTCTGAAAATGAATTTCAAACAATCACTGGATTTCTGAGCTTTAATGAAAATTTTCGGTTTTCGTTTTTTTATTTGAGGCACTTCGTTCGGGTCGGTGCCAGATCCGCTACCCAGTGCACATACGCTACCATAGTCAGATCCGCTACCTAGTGCACATCCGCTACTTTCTGCTGAGGTACACGTTACGTTTACTTTTTGCGTTGAACGACCTATAGTCTGTTTTTTATAAAATGCTCCCAAATAGAAAAGTGACACAAATCAGTACTGTCGTCAAAATCGTTTACATAAAATTCTTTTTGTAAAATTTTTCACTCGAACAATTGCTAAAGGTTAGGTCAGTATGCTCACAAATTTCCAGTCCTACATGGTATTTTGTTCGTCAGAAAATCGCAAAAATCTGAAATACTACTTGCTTTCCACTTTCATTATTTGGAAGCATTTCAAGAAAAACAGACTATAGGTAGGATTTCATTATGGAAGAATGTATAGTATACATTTACAAATTACTAGGATCATTTAATTTTTTTACCAAATAGATGGCGCATGTATCGTGAAAATTTAAAATTTCATTCGTTAAAAATTGGGAAATATGCGGTTGCAACCGATGCGACTCAAAATTTTCAATTTGCCCCGTATTTTCAGAAGTAAATGCAAGAAATTGTGTTCTGCCAAATGCGTGCCACGAACCCCGGTGAGATGCAGTGGTTTGTTGTTCTAAACCCAGGGTTATCCCAATAATTTTCGATAGAAATGGGATAATTGCCATGGATCCAAGTTTGCTGAAAATATTCAGTCTTTGGTCTACTCGGGAGGTATATTCAACAAAAGTTTTTTTTATTTTGAACTCAAAATGATAAAATATTTGAAAATAATTTAAAAAAGTATTTGAAAAAAATTAAAAAACAAAACAAAAACGATATTTTCATCACCCGGATTGGTACAGGTAAAGAATGAAAAACGTTCGCCTAGGCTGATTGTTCTGTCACTCGAGGTGCTTGTGTGGTCACTTTGTTATGTAAATATGAATTTTTCAGGCATTAGAATGTGGTTGCGTGGCTATTTTTATGATTTTATTACGTATCTTTACTCATTAGTGACTTATCTTTTGGTAGACTCCCTGTAGTATTACGTTTTTTAACCATTCTTGCGGTTCCATAAAAGTGGCAAACAAAATATTTTTTACCACGCAGAACGCCTACCGTATTCCATTTCCTTTTATTCTTTTGTCTTCGGAAAACCCTTATGAGAACAATAGCAAAACTTTTTTCACATTTTTTGCTGTCTAGTAGCGGATCTGACTATGGTAGCGGATGTGCACTAGGTAGCGGATCTGCTACCCAATCCTTCGTTCGACATCCATCAAACTTAGATCAATCGAAATCGAGCCACATTTTTTCTTATAATGTATTAGTTAAAGACGCATCCTGAATTCCTGGAACTTTATTTGTTGGGCGTCTATCCAGATTCAAAAACATATTTGAATGACGTGCAGTATGTGCATATCTCTATAGCTCTCAAAACGGTGCACGACAACGATGATGTTACTTTCACATCTACTCCCCAAAGGGTACCAAAATCTTGATAAAAATTTTACGAATATGGTAAGAATGCATGAGCTATAAAATAAGAAGATAAAATTCTGCGGCATTCGATGGGAAGGTTCTCGGAGTGCTCATGAACAAAATTTTTTCAATTTTGTCAGCTAATTTTCGACATTTTAAACTTTTTTAAAAGGTGTAATGTGCCATGATTTACTGTAAATATGACACCAAAACAAATTATATTCTAAAAAAATGATTATTCATCTATCGAATTAGATCACTCTAATCCCGAAATGCCGCTTGGTTAGCAAGACCATTGAAAAATGTCAAAAAATCATCAAAGTTCAAACTTTGGCGTAATGTAGCGGCGTGACTTTTCATTTATAACCAAAAGTTATGAACCATGAAATTCAGCGCACAAAACTACCCAAAATATCCCACTTTGAGATATGATTAATTTTGAACATGAAATCGTGTTTTACGAAATGCAAACCGCCTTTATTCATTCATATTGCTGAAAAATTTCGAACATAAAAATCTCCAAAGATGTTGAATTTAATGGTGAAAAACAGGTTTTTTTCCAATTAAATTTTAATCATCCTACGGGGAAAAGCAGGGGAGGCTTGGATGAGTTAAAAGTGACAATGCATACCAAAAATCTGAACAAAATTAGAAAAAAGCTTTCAAACTATTTCATCAGGTTGCTGTAAGACAGATCGCTTTTTCTAAAATGAAATATGGACAGTTCATTTATAAGCATTTCACGAAAAGCAGACTGTAGAAAACGTGCCCCGTTGGAGAAATACAAGGATCATTGGCACATCAATAATCAGAAACTGTAACTGACCATAAGGATTTGCACTTGTATAACTACGGGCATTAGATGGCTGATATATTGTGGTAGCTCATTCGCTCATCGGAAGCACTAATGTAAAGGTTTTTCGGACTTTCAGACGATGTGCACCGCGCCGTCAAGGATACCTGGATGACGACACGAAGTTCACGTCGATCCTAGAATGTAAGTTCGATGAGAACAAATTTCCCGAATGGTGCAGAGCTTATGGAGACCAAATTATTCATTTCGGATAATTTTTCGAACTTATCTTTCCCAGTAATCTATGGTCTTGACATGGCTGGTGAAAAATCTTTGACATGAGTAGTATTTTGTAAATCATTGATTCTAATTTCACATTTGTCGATCACTTCGACTACAAAAAATTTTTAGGTCAACATTTTGTACAATTTGAGAATTCGTGGACCCTCGACAAGTTGGAACTTTCTAGAAAAAAAATTGCTACAGTTCGGAGTGTTCTGTTTAGTTGCCCATGTAACACCCGCAGGATTATAAAATTAAACCACTTGCAGAAAGAGGAAATCTTAAATTGAAGCATGATTCATTAAATCAGAATACATCGTTATTACTACACAATTAAATTTCAAAAAGTATCAATAAGGCACCCTGTCGATACGATAAAGGAATTCAGCCGGCGTAAAGTAGCCCTCGTACTGTATGTCATCAGGGCTTAAATCGTAATGGTAATGGCCGCCATCGCCATGATTACTGTAGCTATGTGAATGTTCCACTCGCAAGTCCAAACCCTAAAAAAGAATGTTTATGAACCCAAGTGCAGCGATGTGCATATTTTCGTCTCGAGATAGCCGTTAATACAAAAGTGAAAAGAAGTGAGAAGACAGAATTTTTTGTAAATCCAGCCTTCAGTTCTAAGTGAGGCAGAAATTTTACTTCTGTTAATTTTCTCGGTATAACATGACACGTTAGTTTGTCATGTTTCTGGAAACTGAGGGTACCGAGTACTTAGCAGACACAATTTTTCGTCTAATATGACCAATGGTTGAACAGAAAATAAGAAAAATATGGAATAAATTTTTTCCTTCGGTTTCAACACAGCATTTCAAGAAAAACAGACCATTAGAAGCCTAATGCATTGAACCACACCCGATGCAATTCTTTCTATGTATCTCGAAAAATCCATTTTCAAGTCAAAACTTACAATTATCATTTCACGGTCAGAAACATCAATACTCTTACCGGATCATGTGATAAAAATATACTGGCCGACGTCATAGGGCCGTTCATGTTGTAATATTTGAGCCACACCTTCTCTATGTAGTCCTTGTCCGGAAAAGCTTCTCGAGGCAACTCCGACTGAAAAAAATATATGGCAAAGAAGTGTGATATTGTCGGAAATATTGATCGAAAATGACAAATACGACTAGAATTGTGATTATGGGCGACAAAGAGAAGTTGGCGAAAGTCCTCATCAATTCAAAACGCACAAAGTTGATGTCAGTTGATAGATTTCCAAAAACACAAACTTTAATTCGAATGAACTTGTGAGATTTTAGTGATAAAAGCATAATTCATTGACAGAATGAAGAATTTCACTAAAATACTTGTAGAGGAAAATGACAAAAGTTAGCACTGTATTTGGATATCAAAGGTTAGTTGAACATACCCAGAAATTTTAAATTCTGTATGACATTCTGGTTCAGCAGAAAATCGTGAAAATATGAAACAGTACTTACTTTCCACTGTTATTATTTACGAGCATTTCAAGAAAAACCGACTGCAGTGATGCGAGTAAGATAAGATTTGGCACAGCCAACATAGTTCAATTGTACTGTCAGGGTGAACCTGACGCCGTAGAATCTACAAGACTAACACAATTGACTTCGATTAGCCGTGTTCAAACGAATTAATCTGATTACTGTATCTCTTAAGTTAATAAAGCGTCCAGATAGTGATGTGCTATTCATTCCGTATGATACAAAACGATCAAATTTTGCATCTGAAAGTTCGATGATCGGTATACACAGAACAATTTTGACTAGATAAGATTGATCGCTGAGTTGTATGCCGTTTAGAAAAACTTGATTCGCGGGATTGTGCTGAGTGCTTTGATTCAATAAATATCCAAAACTGCCGAATGACAAGCATGTAGGTTTTTATTCGCATTTTGAAACTATTCTGTATTGATTCGAAAAAAGTATTTCAATTTTCAATGACTAGTACTCAGTTGATCATTCAAGTCACTAAATCAACGAATTACGTGTCCTAGTCAATTTCTCATATCGTCGAACGCAGTAAATTCGTACAGGGTGATCCAGAAAAACTAACCGCCTAGAAATTCCACCTTACAGTTACCATTTTCGATCCTTTGCGTTCGGAAGGAAAATTACTTTAGTATGACGAGTCAAAAGTTCCTACATGTCCGAATTTCATAGGCTGATAGGTGAGGCTTTATGCAAAACCACTCACTTTAGTGATTTTTCAAAGACTCTTTTTCGACAGATTCCACAAAAATAAAAAATTATGGGGAAAAATAGTGCTCTAGAACATTGACGTGAATGAGAAATTTTGACTTGGGACCATTGCCTACCAAAATTCGATTCCAATTAGCTTAAAACGAATCTCGGATCCCTCTACAGCTCCCAATTGAAGAAACATTGAAAGTTTTCGAAAACTGCAAATGAACCTGTTAAATTCATAACTGGTAAAGCGTTTCAAAGTAAGCTTACGTTGCTTTCGAATACTTCTGGATATCTTTTGAGAAATGAAACAAAAATGCAACTCATGGCATATTGCAGACATAGACAATGAAAGAGATGAGAAATTAGATCCATATGCTACTTGAGGGACGGAACCCGAATATTATAACTTAAGTTAACAGGAAATACAAGTTATTTTAGACCTGCCGTTTTTTGGACCATCCTTATATTTATGTCTCGAGCCAAATTCCACGCCACTTCTTTCCGTGTTAGACTTACAATAAATAGTTGAAAGTGAAATTCTAATTCTCAAAATTTTTATAAAGAATTCCCAAAAGCAATCAAGTATAAATTCTTACCGAAGCCCTGTGGGTTCAACAATCTATAATCTCTCTTCATAAAAAGCTTGAAAATCGAAAAATGACAAAAAATAGGTATCATCCAAAATTCTTATGAAAAAATCTTTTACTATATAATTTGTATTCAAAAATTGTAATGATCAGATGAGGAGGCTGACAAAGTTCCAGTTATGTGCAACATTTAGTCGCAAAAATTGAAAATATGAAGTAGTAATTGCTTCACTTATTTTAATTTAACATTTCGAAAAACGGACTGATAAATTTCGGTAGCTAAAGCTACAACTATACGGTAACCAAAAGTGTGGGAGGTTTCGGAACCCTCCTTGACACAAAATCATCGGAAAGGTTTCAGTGTGCTTACCATAACGTGCATCTTGATTTCTCCGTTTTTGCACAAGAAAACGCCTCCTAAACCGACCGGCGTTTTTTCGTGACCGTATTTGGCCTCCAATCCTTTTCTCATTTGAGTGACAAAATTTTCGTTACCCGTTCTTTTCGACGCTTCCACTTTCAGAACCTTGAAAAGCATGCTAATTTTGCATTTGGTACAGATTCGACACCAGCAAGTTTTAAATCAGGGCATACAGGAGCCGCAAGAAAATCTTCACGGTACACGCCCGGCCTGGGCTCTAAGACTGAAAAAATCCGTTGAGTCCCCATGTACCTCAAAACATATTCCGCGATCTTGTTTTTCTTATCCATGCGACTATACTGTTGATGGAAGGAAATCGATTTAGATGAAAAATTTTCATACTGAAAAATTAGTCGACAGTATCAGATTTTCTATTTTCTCTCACAGACGCAATTTCAACAAAGTTTTCACAAGCGAATGCTCGAAAAAATAAAATTTCCAAAAACTCATCAATGCTCCCAAAAAGCAACGAATGATATCTTTCCCATAGTAACTCAATTTGATTGACCAACTTCAAGATGTACCATAGTTTGTGCTGAAAAACGAGCTTTTATACTTTCGCACTTGGAAATTATAATTTCTCTGTACGTCAACTCACTTTGCCGCTTTTTCCTTCGGACAGCAGTAAATTAGACATTAAAGCAAATTCGTTGGCTGTTGCATTGGATAAATGTCGTACGGCGTAGGGTTTCGGGTAATCGTGGGTCGGTTGGATATTGAAAATGAGGTACGAACCATATTGGGACCGATTTGGACTCGCGTAAACATTATGAACGACCAAAAAAGGACAAAACAAATTATTCTTGTGCAATATTATGTTACAGACCAGGGTTAGCTTGAACATTGATCCGGAGAAGTCAGTATCTAATGATGATTATCATCACACACCATAAAGCATGTCAGGAAACTTTTAACAAATCAGTATCTAATGATGAGTAATCCACCACTAGAGATCGACCCACTATTTTCAGTGGTGAATATTCCAGTCTGAAAACAATGATAAGCTCGCCTCTGTATTGTAGCCCAACAAATGAACAGGTCCAGCACCAGGTCCAATTGCCAAACATGATTCCAGTTCCGCTGTTTTGCATATTTCGTCGAGTTTATACGTCTAGAATGGTAGTCTAATATAAGATTAAAATGTCAAAACAATCTAGCCGGTGCACTCACCGTTTTTTTGATAACGGGGAATAGATTGCCCGGTCCGCCGACATCTACGATCCTTTGTGAACCGCAAATTCCTAAAGAATAAATAATATCTGATCTAAGTGGAAATAAGAAAAATATTAGTTGTATTATTTTATTAAAGATTCGTTCTTACTTTGTTTTTGGCATTTGTTGATGATAAAGAGGTCACCAAACTGTTCATAAAAGGACTTTCGAAACATGAGAGAGTCAAAAAACTGAAGACATGTTTTTGTAAATCGCAACACAGATAGTTCATACTGGTTTAGTTCATAAAAACTTCCAGAACTTGAACGCACCATCAATAGCGTTGTGTCTCTTCACCTCGACTAATATTTTACATTCTCGTCACCTCGATCGTGTTTATTTTAAAAAACTCCTCTTTTATTACTATACCTTCACCTCTACTTTTTATATACCAAATAGTGTTGTAAGGAATGACATTGCACTTTTAATAAATTACACTATCATAGATACAATTTGAGGGTACAAAATTGAGAGAACAAAATTGGCATGCAAACTCAATACAAATAGGCTCAGGCTTAGGCTTGGGTGTAGGCTTAGGCTTTGGTGTGCACTTAGAATCAGATTCGGGCTTAGACTTAGTCTCAGACTTAGAAGGCTCATGGATCACTTCAAATTTTTAGGGACCTCTTTATGCAGTCGAGGTATGGCCAACCTAGGTTGTGGTCGAGGTAACAACGCAATATTGTCTATAGTACGATTGTGGTGTTTTGTCCGTACTCAAAATTTAAAGTATACATTGGGTAACCTAAAATAGTTCTAAACCCGTATGAAAACTATGACCCTTAAATTTCAGTAGTGCACATTTTTACACTACCATGATTAAAATTTGTTATCGTACTGCTGCCTCCCTGGTCGACAGGATCAAGATCGGTTGTGTACCCTTACCTCGAACGTCTCATTACTTCGAAATACCTCAAATATCCCGTTAACTCGAATAATGATTTGTAGACTTTAGTAGATTTCTTGATTTGTAGACTCCGACACTAGCAATATCCCGTTACGAATATTTAAATTCTCTGTTACATCAGAATTTCATTGTCACCTTTCTTTGATGCGGGCTTAGGCTTAGGGTTAGGCTCAGTCCGAAACTTAGGTTTAGCTGTGCAATCGAGGTAAGGGGATGCGTTGCACAAAAATCTTTTTGAACAAAAGTCCGCTTTTCCAAAATCCTAAACCTATTGAGTCAACACACTCCTGCATCGGACAGACTTTAAGACGCGAATGATTAACAAATTAGGCAACTGACGTTGATTACATAGTGAACAACGAGTCAAATAAATCCAACTTTTGAATTTTCATTCCAGCCGCTTAACAAATGATCATTTTTTTGTTTTTCCGTCATCATAGGGTGGCGCGATAGCTCAATCTACAATATACTTGGCCCCCAAATTTCATGTCCTCTAGAACAAAAACGGTAAGAGCTAGAACCTTCGGGTTTTTTTCTTAATTTCGGGCATAGGGGTAAGCTATAGGGTGCCTTTTGTCATTTCGCCTCCATCTGCAAGTGATGCTCGGTGGGGCCCCAAAAACATGCTAAAAACGCACTTTTTAAGGCCCCCCCCAGTTCCACCATGCCCAGCAATGGGTGTGGCATATAAAAGCTCCATACTTTGGCCTAAGCATCTTGGGGATGCAGTCTCAAATGTGATTTTTTATTTTTTTGAAATATGGCCTCCATTCAATTATATGGTTGTCCAAAGTCCCCGAAACCGCGAAATTTGGCAATTTTGTTATATAAACTTACGGCTTCGAAAAAAAATTTTTTTTGCAGCATAGTGCACTACGATGTCTGAATTTTTCGCAGTTTCAATTGAACCGGTAGCCTTATTGAGATTTATGAGGAGCTAAGGTTTTCGATCATGAAGAATTCAACAGACGTGGTCACTTTACACAAAAAATTATCCCGGGTGTAAACAAGCGCATTTTCTTGATTATTTGGGGCAAGGGGTTTTGGACTACGGGAAATTTAATGGATGCGGTCACTTTACACAAAAAACATCCCGGGTGTAAACAAGCGTATTTCCGTATTTTTTGTGGAAGGGGTTTTCGACTGTGGGCAATTCAATGGATTCGTCATTTAGCACAAAAAAAAATTATCTCAGGTGTAAACAAGCATATTTTCGTGATTTTTTGGTGGAACGGGTTTTCGACCAGGAGGAATTTAATGAATGCGGTCACTTTACACAAAAAAAAATTACTAATGTAAATGAAGGTACTCCCGTGACTTTTAGGAGGAAGGGGTTTTCGATCATTGGGAATTCGATGGATGCGGCCAGTTGACACAAAAAAATTATTTCGGGTATAAACAGGCGTATTTTTGTGATTCTTTTAGGAAGGGGTTTTTGACCACGGGAATTTAATGGACACAGTCACTTCACACACAAAATTGTTTAGTGTGTAAACAAAAGTATTTCTGCGGTTTTTTGGATTGAGGGGTTCTCGATCTTGAGAAATTGAATGGAAATGGTCACTTTACACTATGTTTACAACGTATTTTAAGTTCTGTGCGATTTAAACATCTTCCACTTTTACCGAAAGTGAGAATTCGTAGCTTTAGGATTGTTCTATATTTTTTTTGATGTGAAGATGACCAAATTTAAAACTTCAATGTGCTTCTACGAAAGTTTCCATACATGGCTGAGGCCCACTAAAAAGAAGTGGACTAGTTTGTTAGAAAATTCCCCTATGGGGCAGAAAAAAAGTGAATTTTTTCCAACTTTAACCCGAGTTCTCAAAAATATAGTTCACTTCTTTTTCTAGCTTGGCAACTATCCAACCAAGTATATTCTTTTTTCTGCCTCATACGGGCATTTTCTAATAAACTAGTTCAATATATTTAAGCGAAATTTCGTGTTAACGATTCTCAAGCGAACGAATTCTAGATTGAGTGATTCTCGATTTGGCGATTATCAAATGAAGTATCGAGAATGTAAGAAAACTTTTTTCACATTTTGCTTCTGTATCTTATGTTTTTTTCTGTTTTCTGGCTGCGTTGCCTATATTTTTGTTTAGTACATTTTTACGTTTTTATCTTTTGCCTCTGCTTTCTTTCATTTCCTTTTTTGTTATCATCAACGTCTTCTTTTTTGCTCATGAAACTAAGTTGTCATTTTGAATAACCATAGTCTCCCGTAATTTTCTCCTTTGTGATTCTTCATTCTTACTCAATATTCATCTTATTTTTTGATTTATTTCTTTATCTTTCTCTTTTCTGTTCTTCTTCTCTTTTCCTTTTTTCGTTCTTTTTCCCCATTATTTTTTTCTTTCTTTCTTGCTGCTTTCTCTATGTTCCTTTTTCTTTATCGTAACTTTCCCTCATATTTTATTTCTTTCAATGTATTGTTTCATGAGTAAAAAAGTATATGACAAGAAAAAAAATGAAAGAAAAAGTGGAGACAAAAGATGAAAACGTAAAACATGCATAAACAAAAACACAAGCAATACATACAGAAAACGAAATAAAAAAGAAATACCGACAAAGAAAAAAATAAGGTAAAGAAGGAAAATATAAAGAAATTACTCATTTTCCACTATCGCTACAATCACAATTTTCGAACCACCCGCTTGGCTCGGTTTGCTCAACATTGCAGGAGGTCGAGAGTTCGAGCCACACACCGACAGTGGTTTTTCTGACGGGCCGACCATCTGGATTGGGTCATACAACAATCAAGGCAACCAAACTAACCACAGACTTTACGATGGAGTAATTCCGTTCCTTTTAGTGTTTTTTGACTCGCTTCGTCAAAGCCTGAGCATGGAAACTGCAGGCTTAAGGATTAAAACCTGCGGCCACGCATAATTTTTCTAGAGTTGAGCTATCGCGAACTTTGAGAAAATACAAAACGATGATATAAAGTCATCTCACAGTTTCATCATATGAGAAAATTCTTTATCAATGAGTTATATCGAATTCAAGTGTTTATCTGGATTTGTTACATCTCACTTTAAATCCATGTCCAAATTTATACCTCTGGCCTTGAGTCCGAAAGGCGATTGGGTCAAATCCGGGCAATCGACTATTGTAACGTTCACATTGGCGAAATTTTCCCGCAGTTTTTGTTTCAAGGCTGTTAAATGAAACTGTTCTAAAAACAATGTAAACCGTTGATTCCCAAGTCCCATGGTTCAAGAGATAGTGCTAGGGATTTTTCACATTACGTAGGGAATTAATGCGGAAATCAATCCGTGCATCTTGGCGTACGGCATCAAAAAGCAAAACTCCTGGGGCCGGTTTCATCAAAGAGACTTAAGTGCTGAGCTGCAGCTTAAGCTGTAGCTTAACTCATACACACAAAACATATCGGTAAAGTTAAGCTGCAGCTGAGCTGCACGTTAACGGCAATGTTATAACATACAGAGTTAAGCTACGGCTCAGCTGCAGCTTAACTCTCTCGATATATTTTGTGTGCATGAGTTAAGCTACAGCTGAGCTACAGCTTAACGGCAATTGTATAACAGAGTTATGCTACAGCTTAAGCTGCAGCTCAGCTGGAGCTCAAGTCTCTTTGATTAAACCGGTCCCAGGTCATGTGTCCATTTCGGCGTAATTACAATTTATAATCAACCTTATGATTCTACATACTTTCGGCCAATTCTTCCAAACTTGGCGTCAACAACTCGATTTTAGCGTCCATTTTTTTACTAGCGTCCATGACCGTCACTAAACCAAATTTGGCCGAATTTTTCGTAATCGCTGTCGCCAGGCAAAAATTACTTTTCGAATAAAATCCCAAAATATGAACGAAAACAATAAACAAAGGAGAAAATAACGAATTATAATAATAGGATTTTGATTTCGGTCGAAATTTTATTGATGACGACATTTATCGTGGTTTAACGCCGCCGGGCCGTAAACAAACATTGGAAATTCTGCGCCCGTAGAACAACACCTTGTGAATTGCGAAGGGTAAACAAGTTTCTAGGGTGCGTAAAACGCATTACTTTTTTGCAGCGTAGGGTTTGTTGGAGAAATCGATAATCAGAAATCCACAAAAGAATCGTAGAAACCCTCAATTAACGCAAATTTCCGGTAACTTTATCCTGTTGAAACATGTTCGCTGACATCCAACTTTGCAACTTTATATAAACAGGATCAAGATCGGTTGTATTCCATTACCTCGAATGTCCCATTACCTCAAACCACCTGAAACATCCCTTTACATCGAATAATGATTTGTAGACTTTCAGACATTGTAGATTTGTAGACTCCGTCATCAGCAATATCACGTTACATCAAATGATCAAAGCCGAATTTCAAAATTCTGTGCAATTCCGCAGGTTCATTGTCATCTTTTTTTTTCTCCTAGGCTTATAGGTTAAGGATTAGGCTCAGTCCCAGACTTAGGCTTAGCTGTACAATCGAGGTAACGAGATGTGTAGCACAAAAATCTTTTTGAACAAAAATAACATTGTTCGTGGCAACGGGAATCTTATGCATTATTCGCGGTTATGAGACCTTCGAGGTAACGGATCACAATATCAGGCTGCTCGCTGATTGTAATTTCGTTATTCTGCCAGTCACTCTCCAATTTTGTTATGTGGATTTGTATGCTCCGAAAAATTAGTCCATTTTTCCTAAATTCAAATCCCTTTTGAGTCACCCCACTCCTGAATCAAAGTACGCGAAATCTTTCCTAACATTCATAAATTATAAAAAAGTAACAGAGTGAAATAATTGAAGATTGCTTATGGTTCAACATCAGCCACTGACAGCATCTCCTCTAAGGAAATGAAGCCAGTAAATCTAACGTGCCATTGTGCAGAAAGTGCATAAAATTTGCCCATTTTCGCAGCATTATTAAGCGAAGTCCAATTTAAAAAAAACCCATATGCTGAACCGCAGGAAACTTCAAGCTTGGCTCAATATCGTATTGCTCCGCTAATGCAGTTCTATAGATGTGCTTTCTTGTAAAGTTAAACTTCTTCGAAATTTGGAGAATTGATCAGGGAGCCCAGAGAAAATCACTGTAATGGAAGATTAACTCATTTGAACCATTGCTTGTCTCTGCCTATTATCATGCTTTTGTTGATTAAATAACAGCAGATATAGATTACTGAGAGGCTTTAAAATTCTAGAGGATGATATCCCACTGCCCTGAAAATTATCAGACTTCAAGAATCGTACAAACGGTAATACTAAAATAGCCATGCTTTAGGGAATCGAGCAATATTGTACATAAATGGAAGTGCACAGTGTTAGGAGTTTAACAGTGAAATTTTGTTACGCATAACTCATAGAAAACCCGCCTTATACAGAAGCCATATAAGTTTGGTGATGTTGAAATTCGTTGTGGTCTAATAAAAGACATGTGATTGTTCTTTGAATTTTCAGACATATTCAAAATTCGTTGCTTAAATCCAAAGAACTTATGTTGAGGGGTCAAATAAATGGTTCGTCTGAAAAGAGAGTGGTGTAACAATAACAAGCGTGGTGTTTGGATACCTTATATTGAGTCGAATTCTATCAATAGCGAAGTTTTTCCAATGTTATGTGGACAGACTCCAAAAAGTTAATTTCATTTAATATACTGAACGCAAGAAAAGACTGACTGCAGTAGGTTAACTTGATTTTTTCAGAAATTGACTGTTTTGCTCATGCGATTTGTGAAAACACAAGACAGTTCACCATTGTTTCGGCATTCTTCAATTATGAAAACTTGAACGATTCTCCGTATATGGTTTGTTTTTCTTAAAATGCTTACATAAAACCGGAGATCATGTAATATTTTACTGTTTTAGTATCTACTACTAAATCATGTGTCAGAAAGGATCGATAATTTGTTAGGATACTCAACCAGCCAGCAGAAATTTTTTAAATAAAGAATTTACAATAAGTTTTTTGTATAAAATTGTCGATAGTAGATTTATTCCGTTTTTCAACTTACCAGGCAGATCTCCAAATGTAAATTCTGAAATCGTTCGTGCTATAGAGGATTCGATTACATTGACCATATTTGTCCATCGGCTTTCTTTACACTTGGCGCAAAACAGGATACATCCAATATATTCGGTAAATTTTCGCAGTCTAGCATAGGATGGACCTTTATCTTGATTTTTACGAGGCGTGACATTTGAATATTAATTTTGAAACCTGAACACTTTTACGCTTACCACCGTAGCCCATAGGCCTCCTTTATACTGTAATTCGTATAAATGTGCAAGAAATTCGAAAGTTTACTTATTCCTATAGTTTGTTTTTTATAAAATGCTTCTAAATTCAGTAATGACCAAAATCATTACAGTTGTCAAAATTGTTTACAGAAAGCTTTTCCTGAAAGATTTTTCATTCAAAAAATTGCTGAAGATTAGTTAAGTAAAAGTTTTAAGTTCTGTCTTACTCAGGTTTTAGCCAGAAATCGTAGAAATAATGAAAGGGTGCTTGCTTTCAATTTTTATAATTTAGAAGCATTTCAGGAAAAACAGACTATAATCTCAGGAATTAACACTAATAAAGGACAAATGAAAATTCACATTATGACGCAAGAGAAATTTTTCACAGATAGAAACATAGTTAACTTCATCCAAATCCAAAACTGTATTTTATAGGATATTGAGGACGAACACTTCTTCTAATATATATATTATTGTATTGCTCGCAAAAAGCTGTCTAATTCATGTCTCAGCATCTTCTTTATGCGATCGGATATGGGCGAACTTACTACTAAAGATCACATTTATGCAAATTCTAGTTTAAATAAGGCCCATAGACAAAAAACATTAGATTAAAATCATTCTTATACTTTTAGGATATCAAGATCACTATGACATGTAAATATTTAATGTTCACGATGACAACCCTCCCCCGAAAATTTTAAGATTGAACTGCTTGTTCTGTTATTTTAATTGCTCATTGCAAGACAAAATTTCTAGCAAATCTTTTGGGACATCCTGTTGAGTGACCATTAGGAATAAATGGATTAGTAGAATACGGGTGTTTCTGACCGTACTATTCCACTGAATTATCTGTATTTTACGCATTTAGTCACGCCAGCCTCTCGCTAAGAACAGATTTGGTAGCATGAACAGTAGTGCCCTGCATGTAAACACAGCTCCTTCAATTAAATGCAAATGCGATTGATACTTTGTAGACAGAGAGCTTTGGAGCTGATGATTATGCATCCCCGTTCTTTAAAATCACTGCTCATTTTTGTTGTATCTTCGAAAAATAATGGTTTTGTTTGAATGATTATTTTCAGTAACTCACTAGAATCGGTAAGTTGCATTTTATGCCATGTTTTCTCTCTGAATGCATCTGGGATGTGGCAAGTTTTTTTTTCTGAGCACTTTTGACGATTTTACTAATTTTTTTTCATTTTTTGGACACAATGTTTGGAAAACCGAAAATTCAAGATCTTCAGTATCACGATATACTCGACCAGGAGGAGTAAGGTTTTTTGGCACCACTATAATATGCGATAATGTGAATCCTTGTAGCTCAAAAATGGCCATAATCATTGTGATTTATTAAAGCATCTGCAATGGTCATTTCAGACCTCAAGAAAAAAGTTAATTCGATATCGATCATCCGCCGCCGAAGATTTGATTCCATATAATGGAAAAAATGCATATAATGGAAATAATAATTTTTTTCCGGAATGAGAGTTACTATTCGTTCGTTCAGCAATTTATGATAGTCGTCGAGGGCTCGCCCAACAAACCTTCTTTATGCAAATGAATCCGTATTTTAAGTATCTCATCATCGACGTAGACGTGTATTGAGATTAGGAAAAGAAAGCATCCCATATGACCGATTTGTGTGAGCATTCGGAAAAGGAGGATAAGTTTTCCATTTTTTCTTCTTCAAGCATCGGACTTGGAACTGTTATGTTGTCTGTTCATATGAGATTTTCTCGCGCATCCGACATCTTATGCAGTGAATGAGAAAATAGGGTGAGGATATTCAGATGACATTCGATGATCACTTGATCGAACGTCTATCAATCAAGAAAAGCCGCTTCGACTGCAGAAGTGATTTTCGATTCTTAGACGACTGCAGCTGCGCCACTAATAGAAATGGAAGACTCGGACAAAACAAAAGCTGTTTTGTGATAACTATATTCTCTTTGTTGTGAAAAATCATGCCGAAGCCTGAACCAAATCCTACGGAAAATACTCTGACTCAGAGGCTGGTTTCATTTAAGTTCTGAAATTTCAGTGCTGAAGTTTTGAAACTTCAGTCAACTTCGTCTCTGAGAGTTCAGCGATGCTTGAATTTAGGTTTTATGAAGCTAATGAATTTCAGCTGAAGTGCCAGCAGCCGAAGTTTCAACTTCAGCCGTCAAGTTATTATTGACGCCTTGCACAAATCCAATTAGATGCTGCCAAAACACTTATAATTCGCGCCACAAAAAAATCAACTTCAGAAGCTTCGTAAAATCGGCCCCAGTACTGAAGCTGAAACTTCAGCCAACTTCAGCACTGAGGTTTGAGCCAGTAGCGTTTTATGAAGCTCCTGAAACTACAAAAATAAGAAGGATATTAATATAAATAATTTTTTATAGGATCCGTTATAGTAATGTTGCACTTAAAATTCCCTTGAACAAAATTATCATAAAATTGTGATCCTGGAACAGTATCAGCTTCTTCCTTTAAATCACAGTTATCATCAATCATTCCATCATCAAAGTCGGACAGTTGTTTTTGTATTGCCCAGAACTGCATTTACAACAATAAAACGGCAGGCTCTGCTGTGACCTCAAGCAAATTTCGGAATGCTTGCCGTGCAACCGTCGTTTTTATTGGCCAAACGTTTGTTTAATCAAGACCCCTGTTTTCTTGTGGCGCAAATTATAATTTTTGTTCTTTTTTCAATTTTTTCAATTTATCTGAGCCACCAGAAGAAATATTTAAAAAATGTGGAATTGTATTTTCCGTAGCAGGGCACATAGCTAAAGTCGTTCCAAAATGAGTTATTTGACTGAATTTCGGCCTTCAAAACAATACGTGATTGAGTCATCCGCCAGTCTAACTTTTGAAAAAGATAAAAAGGATTCGAGTTAGCCAATCTCTCCCATTTTAATAAATTCGATTTTCGATGGTCGGTAAGAATAAATGTCGACGATCTTCTATTTTTGGCAAGAAATTAAAGAACTAAGACTAAACTAATCAGACATTCCCTGTTATATATACCTGCTTTGGGCTTGAAGTTTCGTCAAGCCCAATTCGGAAGTGCAGTCGCCGACTGTCACCGATTGTTGGCGACAAAACTCCTAGGATTTTTTCACCTCTGAAGGCTTAAAGCACCGTAGGAAAACATCGGTGGAAAAATAAGGCGTAGCTCAGTTTAAATTTTCTTGCAGATAAGTTTTTGTAATAAGGCATAAATTTTTCTTACTTTATTCATAACATTAGTCGGGGAAAAAAGATGGCTGGGGAAACGGAATGGTCGTGGTAAGAGCACAATTGATTTCTATAAGGCAATAATAATAACTTGACGGCTGAAGTTGAAAATTCAGCTGAACTTCAGTAGCCTCATAAAACCCAAATTTGAGCGTCGCTGAATTCTCAGGGCTGAAATTTCAGAACTTGCATAAAACTGGCCTCTGAACTCAACTTCGGAAACTTCATAAAATCAGCCCACAGCCTAGACAAAAATAGTCTGTGGTTTTTCGGTCATACATACTTGCAGCATCGGATACTGCAAGGCTGGTACCATTCCAGGATCATTCTAGTGGGCATTTATACTCTTTTTCCTGAAATGCTTATACATAATAAAAATGGAAAGCAAGTACTTTTGCATATCTTTAAGATTTTCTTCTGAACCGTACGTCACATCGAACTGTACATTTGTGAGTGTATTCAACTAAGCTTTAGCAATTTTGAGTAAAAAAGCTTTCTATAAAAGTCTTAGGTAAACGATTTTATTGAGAGTACTAATTTTTGTCATTTATCAATTTGGTAGCATTTTATAAAAAACAGACTATAGACGATTAATGTTTCATAAAGTAGAAGAAGCGATTCTTTTGATCCGACTGACCTCTGATCACTCAAATGACCTTTTGATTATGAATTATTAAAATAAACAGCCAAGTACTTTGTGTTGACGTTGAAAGATTTGAAAGTGCTTCGATTGTTCTAGACACCAGTGGGCACTCAAATGACGGTTTGATGCAGAGGAGAATCATCAAAATGAGTTATAAGAACATTTCAACGAACATGACCTTTCAAAGAAATTACCAAGTTTCGGCAAAAAATATTGTTCAATTCTCTAACTGTGTTCGAATTTCGGTACTTATTCTTCGAACAGACTTGGACTGTCCTTATCTGACCTAAGCAGTAAACATGTTACGTTTTTCACGGCACAAAAATATTTTCATTTGATAAAAATACTGTGATCAAAAGTTGTTCACAGAAATTTCGGCAGAATCGGCATCGAGAAGAATGGCTTCCAATCAATTTTGTGCCCAAAATATCAACAACCAAAATAATAACGTCACTTCTAAATGCCTAAATTGCCAAATTGTAGACGTTTATTCGCACGAACACCAAATGGGCGGTTTTGCATACACGTGTTTCATGTTGCTATTCTATTTATTTTTGACCGCAATATTCATGGTGAAAATGATCTGCATGCGACGGGGCGACGAAGACGACAGGGACGGACCTAGGTCTAATTTAGATTTGCAGACCGTGAAACAATTCCGAGCCAGATTGAAAGACAACAATATGGATTTCGAGATCGAATCCAGGAAAGAGGTGAGCAGTTTGTAGAGGTTTCTATTTGCAACGATTTCCCAGTGGCTCGATCATTGTTTGTGAAAAAGTTTTGCAGCTCTATGCTCGAAAATTAAGCAATATAATTTCTTCAGAGAATCAGTAAATTGTGACATGGCACACAAGTCCAACTCAGAAGTGAAAAAATCCTGGGATTTTTGTCGCCGACAGTCTCCGATTTTCGTCGACTGTCGCCGATTCCGTGAGAATTTCATAGGCCTGTTCCCGATTTTATCAATCCAAAAGTGAAAAAAGGCAGGATTTTTGCCGCCGACAATCGGCGGCAATTTTCTATTTCAGTAGCGAAGGGAATGACCTTCAACAGTAACAAATTGTCACGAATGTACTGTTTCATAACTTATCCTGCGACAGGAAACTGTGAATATAAATACTCAAAGTGTTACCGTGTTGATACTTTTTCTCATCTTGAAGGTCAAAAAAAGAATGATTAACTATTTGAGCCATATTCAAGCTGTTAGTCAGCATATAAACGACGAAAAAAAGTTATCGACCGATCAAACGAATGATCGACGAAAATTTTCAAGTCGAATAAATTTGTTCAAAACCGCGACAAGTTCCAATTTATTGAATTCTTTGGCAAAACAAACGCCCACGCGTCGGAAGAAAAATTCGATCAGTACTTTGCAAGGTACTCTGTTTTTGTTGATTGAAAAATGAAAAGAAAAGAAAAGAAAAGAAAAGAAAAGAAAAGAAAAGAAAAGAAAAGAAAAGAAAAGAAAAGAAAAGAAAAGAAAAGAAAAGAAAAGAAAAGAAAAGAAAAGAAAAGAAAAGAAAAGAAAAGAAAAGAAAAGAAAAGAAAAGAAAAGAAAAGAAAAGAAAAGAAAAGAAAAGAAAAGAAAAGAAAAGAAAAGAAAAGAAAAGAAAAGAAAAGAAAAGAAAAGAAAAGAAAAGAAAAGAAAAGAAAAGAAAAGAAAAGAAAAGAAAAGAAAAGAAAAGAAAAGAAAAGAAAAGAAAAGAAAAGAAAAGAAAAGAAAAGAAAAGAAAAGAAAAGAAAAGAAAAGAAAAGAAAAGAAAAGAAAAGAAAAGAAAAGAAAAGAAAAGAAAAGAAAAGAAAAGAAAAACGAACATAAAATAGGAGAATCTATGGTTGTAGATTTGGCTGCCAAATTCGTGGAAAAGACTCGCAAACAGTCAGCTTTAATGGGCGACAGTAGCCGTAAACAATCAACGTTTTTCGACGTCAGTAAAAAACGCCGTCAATCCACAGCCTCCATCAACAAAATCAAAAATAGGAGGAGCGTCCCTTCATCGTGCTTCGATCTTTTGGGCGATAGAAAAATCTCTTCCATCGTCGAATCGATGACGGTCGACGATAAGCAGCTGGCGAAAAGTTGCTCGGCTCGGCTTGATTCGGAGCAATTTGATTTCGACAATGCCAGTGATCAAACTCCTACTCAAATCATCGAAAAAAATCGAAACCTGGAAGCCGAAAACGACGATCATATTTGGAGCAAACGACGGCCATCGATGGACTCGGAAATCGAAAGTGGATTGGAAGATTCGTGGTCAAAAAGATATGGCAACGTGAGCCAAAATGGTCAAATTTGCAAGGATTTTGAAAAAAGTCGAATGGGTGACGTCGTAATCTTGAATGTAGAAAAATTGAAAGCTGAGGAAACTTATGAAGAACATTTCGTTTGACGTACCCTATTTTACCGTAGGAATTCATTTTCCGTACAAGGTCTGAACTGATAAAGCTACGAGTATAGCTCTTTCAGCATAGTATTTTTTCCGAAATAAATGAACTCGTTAATTTTTTTACTGCATTGTAAATACAGAACGTCCAAAATGTCTGTGACAACTCTGAAACTTTTTTGTATCGAAAAACATTAGAATATTGTACATAATAAATGAGACTTGCGTCTACATGGTTACAATTTCAAAGAACTCAGGTCATTATATATTTATGGTCATAAACCACGTTACGCTGTCTTTGTTTCTGTCAAAATTCTTCATGTAAAATAATTTCGAGCAACAGACTATGTTAATTATATGAAACAACTTAATGCTAGTGGAGACTTTATCGGTTGGTCAATGAAATTTTTTTGCTCATGAGAATATATTCCTTTAGTGGTCATTCAGCATCATGGTGATGAATCTTACTGAAAAAAAGTAAGCCAATGGTACAAAATTTTGATAGAACCTGAAGTTTCGTTTAAAAAAAAGTCGACGTTCAATGAAAGTTATGAACAGAAAACGTTTGTAAATTCAGAACATTTTTAAATTTTGGTAGTCTTTCTTTACTGAGAAATTTTGTTATCAAAATTGAAAATGTTCACATCAAGTGCGATTTAGTAGAAAAAAAATTACTTCATTTTTAGGAAATTTTCGAATTTTGTTCATCAGATAGGATATATACTTGCGAATCAGCACGCTGCCCGCCATTTCTACTGTGCAGCGAGAGTTCCAGTTGCAATTCTATGCGAAATTATTGTTTTCAAATTATCTTTACTGGGTAGTCACTTTCAAAAAATATTTCAGGGTTCAACAGACAGTAAGCTCGTCATCCATGCAATAATTAATTTTGTATAGAAAGGAATGGACAATGGAAATAAGATTACGAAGTCTTCGAAATATGCTTCAAAATAGAAAAGTGACACAAATCAGTATTGTCGTCCAAATCGTTTACATAGAGCTCTTACAGCAATTTTTTTGCTCTAGAAGTCCCTAAGAGTTAGGTCATTATATTCACAAATTTCCAGTCCAATATGATATACTGTTTATCAGCAAAGCGTGAAAATATGAAATACTACTTGCTTTCCACTTTCATTATTTAGAAGCATTTCAAGAAAAACAGACTATAAGTGTACGATGTGCATAATCTAATCAAGAACATGAATAATTAAAATAATGCATTATTTTCGATGAAAGATAGCTTTGCTAATTCATACCAGACCCAACATATGAAGACGACATACCTTGACATTCCGTCCTCCTGACTACATACTTGTCTTAGATACAGCAAAATAAGCACCACTTCATGCATGTCCTTGATGTTTGATGTTGAGCCATCCCGAGATGAAGATCACAAAAAATACTCAAGTTATGTATGCCCCGCATAGAATAGCAAGTGAAAAGATCATCCACATTGTACAGTGAATTTTGTGACCCATACATGCTGTCTTATTCATGCTTCATTATCTATGTATATACGTTAACACCCCGCAATATTGTTATGGAATCTCAAATGTACCAGAAGTAGTTTGTGTGGCACATAAAGACCTGGATCTAGTACGTTTGAAGTCAGCATCAAGTAAAGCTGTGGCTGCTGATTCTCTGAAGTGATTTCACGTTAGAATAATAGATCTACAGTCTGTTTTTCCTGAAATGATTGTGAATTAATGCGTGGCGCAATTAACTACAACTGCATATATTTGCCATTTCCTGGCCAGGCCATATGTCGCGTAAAACTGAAATTTGTGAGCCTACTATATTAACCGTTAAAGGTCATTTTTCGACGGAACGGAACGGATGGCCAACAGCTTGAAACGTTCAGCCTGAAAATGCCCTTTCGATCGGAAAGGATAATTGCCATGTTTTCTAAAAAATGACCGACGGTAACCTCCAACCGAACCCAAGGGAACGAAAATTTTCCATTCGTTCGGCAACGTTTCCGTAACCTTCCGTTCCGTCGGAAAAAGCAAGTATAAATGACTGTCACATTAAACAGAAGTGGAGCCATGTCACATTAAACAGAGGTGGTGATCAGTCACATTGACGGGCAAACCCGTACCACATCCCATAGGAAACATGGCCATGACACGGTAGGTGACATGCTGTGACCCCGTGGGGTGGCTCCAGTAATGTATTCTGTTTCGGGAACCCAACCCAGCTGATACTACCACAGGTAAACCTATGGTGTATCTCGGCCTTGTCCTGGGGTTAATGCTGTAGAATAATGGACAACGCGGCCGGGTCGGGGGTGTCAATCCCTAATCCTCATTCTACGGAATGGGGGACGGTGCCATTCGAGGAATGGCTTACTGTAGGGGACCCGATTGTTAACCTGAATCCCCTTTATTGGCCCTGACCTTAAGGGTCTAAGGGCTTTCTTAACTGAGGGTCCTTCCGAGGGAAAACTAGCTTAGGGGAGACTCCCACAAATATACCCTCAATAACAATAACCCCTGAGAGGACTCACGATACTCCTTCTCAAGTTACTCGGCGCTGGGCGACGGGTTCGGGGTCAAACGCGGGGTCCTACGGACGGCGATGTGGGAACGAACTCCGAGCGATTCGGCGTGGGGATTCGGCGGCTGCTAATTGGCAGGCGGCGACACTAACGTTTCCTCGGCGAGGGGGCGACGGGTCTCTACACTAACCGCGACGGCGACGGGTTCCTACGGTCGGGTTACTGTAGGCGACGTGTGTAAGTGTAGGTGTGTAGGTCGGGGACGAAAATATGGTAATTTATTCGACGTGTGACGGCAACGCAGTTGACAACAATAAAAATATAATAAAAATATCGACGGCGGACGCGACGTGAAGCTAAACGACGAAAAACCAGTTAGGCTCAAAGAGAGTGCCAAAAACACACAAAACATGCCCTTTTAAAGGGCTCCATAGACTACAGTATGCCTTGGGCGGAGTTAACACTCCCCCAAGCTAACTTTTGCAGCGGAAATCGTTGCAGAAGATGCCTATGATCACATAGACATTTTCAGTTCACAACGTTAAGCATTGGGGCGAGTTTTCACTCTCCATGCTTAACATAGGAACATCACTAGTGAAGAATTTCAACTAGTCGTTTCACGTTGTGAAACGTCGCTAGTTTTTACTGATAAGAAGTGCACGTTGCGCTCTAATTACAGCGATGAGCTCGGAGAGCTTATCTTTAACGGAAATTCTTGACTAGCGGGCACATACCGTAGTCTACGTGTGCGATTGAAAATAATAAATCGAAACGGAAATAAATGTGCGCAAAAGCAACAGAAATAAACATAAAAAGTACACACATAAATTGCATGTAAAAGTATAAAAGCGAAACGCAAAATTGGTGTAAATTACTGTAACACAAAACATAACGAAAAACATAATGGAAAATTGTGATGTGAATCACGTGACGTTCGACGAAATCCGTCGGCACGTGACACGGCGGTCCTTCGAAAAAGGGCGTCCTCGTCCTTGTGCCGGCTGCGACGGTCAAACGTTCAGGTGAGGGTGACGGCGAGCGGTTGCTGGTTCAGTGGTTTTTCGGTATGTTCTGGTTTGTGGAATTGTGTCAATGTTGCGTGGAGTTGCTGACGTCCATTGGAGATGCGTGAAGTTGCTGACGTCATTTGATCCCTTCGGTGAAGTTGCCAATTGTCGGTTGATTTGTGGAATCTGAAACGAGACTAGAAGAAAAATTTTAGAGGCGAGATATAGGCTATCGCATGGATGCGCCTGCAATGTGAAGCAATACCCTAGTTTAGATGCATTGATCGCTGCTCAATCTCTTCTTTACACTGCTACTCCGGCTTGGAACAGAAGTGAGTATTTTGTGAGGGGCACGGCGGTCCTTCGAAAAAGGACGACCCCGTCCGTAAGTAAAGAAGAGAAGGGCTACTTGATTACGGGTCGGCGACCTCCGCATCAAGATGTGGGTCAATGAGATCTTGTGTAAAATCTCTATTTGTTGACGGGATCAACAAAGGTGCCGTCTCGATGACCTGGGAAGTGGAAGGTATCTCCTCTTCTTCTGCAGGCTGAGCTGGTGACACGTAGCGTCTGAGCTGATTGACATGCACAGTATCTTCTTGATCAGTCTCAAGTCGAATAGTGACATTAGGATAAGCCACATTCGTGACAAGGTAGGGGCCATCATAAATGGGCAATAATTTGGGCGTCAGACCACGTTTTCCAGTAGTGCGCAGTTTGAGCACTTGATCCCCAACCTTGTATGAGACATCTCGTGCCATGCGGTCGTAGGACCTAGCATAAGCCGCCTGTGATCTCTCAATTCTGCTCTGGATCAAGGTCAAGGCATTTGTAAAATGCCGTTTGACCTCCATATCATAAGTGGAAACATCTATGATATGGGCCGGAGGGTTGAATGAGAGTGCTGCATCAACAGGTAGCATGGGAGTACGACCATACATGAGTTCAAAGGGTGAATACCCTGTGGACTCATTCATGCTAATGTTGACAGCGAACACAGAGTACGGCAGGTGTTCATCCCAATCAGTATGACCTTGGTGGACATACATACGTAACCGTGTGGCTAGCGTTTGGTTAGCTCTTTCCACCTCTCCGTTTGTCATGGGATGATAAGCGGTGGAGTGGATTTTCTTCGTTGAACAAATGGCAGTGATTTCAGTCATCAGTTTGGACGTGAAATCAGTACCACGATCAGACTGAAGAATCTGCGGTGCCCCATGTCTGCAGACAATTTGAGTAACAAAAAGTCGAGCTATGGTTTGCGCAGTAATGTCCGGAGTAGCGAAAGCTTCAACCCATTTAGTAAAGTAGTCGATGAAAACTACAATGAATCGGTTTCCGTTTTCACTAGTGGTCATTGGTCCCATACAGTCGACACCGACTCGATGAAACGGACCCATAATGGAGATCGGTTTCAGAGTTGCACGGGTCTTCTGTCTCGCAGGTTTATTCCCTTGGCAAAGATCACACTGCTGACAAAAGGACTTGACGTCCGCACTGAGGGAATGCCAGTGGTACCTGCGGGCTATAAGCCTCGCGGTACGTTTCGCACCAAAGTGTCCAGCAAGAATGTCATTGTGATGAGCCTCAATAATGGTAGTAACCATTGAACGAGGGACAACAATCTTGTTGGACTCGCCTGTCCACTTCTGAAGGATGTTATCCAACAGGTGGTAGCCATTAACATCATTCTGATCACCGTAGGGGTTTAGTGACCTGAGAATGGAGGCTAAGTCCGGATCCTTGAATTGAGTTGCGAGAAGGTCATGGTGCTGCGCATCCTGTGATATCTCTGCATAAGACTCAGACCTGGCCAGGTGCTGCGCACCATTGGTGGTCCTTTGGGATGAGTTCGCCAGGCGCTGAGCACCATCGGAAATCATCATAACTTCTCCCTCGGGTCTGTATAGGGGAATATCGTCAATACTCTCCCCGGCAAGGGAATTAGGATCAGGAAGGCGTGATAATGCGTCGGCATTACCATTAGACCGACCTTTCCGCGGCTGAATAGTCAGTTTGAATTCAGCTAACGCGAGGCCCCACCGAGCTATCCGGGACGAAGGGTTCGGTTTTTCCAACACTGCCTTAACAGCAGTGTGGTCGGTCTGAACGACCACCTCATGTTGAAAAAGGTATGGCCGAAAGTGCTTGACAAAATGGACAACAGCGAGAGTCTCCAACTCGGTAATAGTGTAGTTTTTCTCAGCTGCTGTTAACCCTCGACTGGCGTACGCAACAGGATGGTCGTATCCATTCTCGTCCAACTGGCTTAGAACTGCTCCTATCCCCGAAATACTTGCATCCGTTTGAAGTATAAAGGATTTCGTAAAGTCCGGATGGCGCAGGACAGGAGGGTTCAACAACAGCCTTCGGAGTTCGTCGAACGCCGATTGCTGAGGTTTTGACCACTGGAAGGTAACTTCCTTCCGTAAGAGCTTGGTCAGCGGCTCGCTGAGCCGAGCGCAACCAGGGATGAAACGCCTGTAATAAGACACAAGACCAAGAAAAGACTTGATGTCCTTAGCGTTTTGTGGAATGGGTAGATCCTGGACGGCAGCCAATTTGACTTTGTCTGGTTCGAGACCTTTCTGTGAGATGCGGTACCCGAGATATTCTACCTCAGAGTGCGAAAATTTGCACTTGCTCAGTCTGAGCTTCATTCCACCCTGACGGAGACGCGTAAACACATCCGTCAGGCGCTCAAGCATCTGGGTGTGAGAGTTCCCGAACACCAAGATGTCATCGAGATAGGTCAGTGCAGTGCGCCACTGCAGTCCTGTAAGAAGCAGATCCATGAGGCGTTGAAACGTCCCAGGGGCATTGCAGAGACCAAAAGGCAGATAGTTGAACTCGTAGAGTCCAATAGGTGTATTAAACGCCGTTTTTTCCTTGTCTGCCTCGGCAATAGGTATGGACCAGTAGGCGTTAGCCTGGTCAAGGGTAGTGAAGTATTTCATACCCTTGAGTGTGTCCAGGATGTCATCAATCCGTGGGAGAGGGTAGACATCCTTTTTCGTGACCTCGTTGAGACCACGAAAATCAACACACATCCAGTGTGACCCATTTTTCTTGCGAACCAAAACGGTGTTAGTAGCCCAGGGAGAAGTGCTAGGCCGAATAATACCTTTCTCTTGGAGCGCTTTGACCTCTTGTATGATGAGATCCTTTTCCTTGGGCGCGGTGTGGTAAGGGAAACGGCGGACTGGGCGAGCGTCACCCGTGCTGATCTCATGGTGCACGAGGTCAGTGGAACCTGTGTCCTTTTCATCAACCGCGTAGAGGTCAGTAAATGCGACCAGCAGATCGAGCAACGCTGTTTTATCCTGTGAGGAGATATCTGAAGATATCACAGCATTGGCTTCAACCCACTTACGGTCAAGAATGGTATCAGCCTTGACCGCCGATCCCTGTGAGGAATCAGTGTGCATCTGCACATGACCGATGGTCGTGTGTGGGTAGAGAACCACTGCGTGTGTGCTTGGGTTAACTACCTGTAGGGGTATGCGACCATTGGTCACAGTACTCACAGTACCAGCAAAGTATACATGGCGTTGCTGACCCAAAAGAGGCTTAGGGAAGAAAGCTACTTCGGGTACAGTTGCATATATTGAAGGTACGGGTGCAGTGAATTGTGTTAGCGAGCGAGGCTCAAGGACAATCAACTCCTGCAAGGGTAGCGCCCCACGAGCAGAAGGTGGATTGTGGATGAGGCCTTCACACGGAACTCGAAGTTCCTTGAACTGGAGAAAGGATTTCTCCCAGCTCAAACTGACGCAATTGAAACGTCCGAGGAAGTTCGTCCCCAAGACTAGTTCCGCTGAACAATTCTCTTGAACCTGGACTTGAATCCGTTCAGAGACATCAGCCACTGTCACCGTGACATAGGCAGAGCCTAGCAGTAGAATCGGGGACCCATTGGCTGCTATGGGGCGAGCCCTAGTCTCTGTGAGTACCAAGTCGGGTAACTGGACCGCCAACTTGTGATCTAGGAGCGAGAAAACTGCTCCAGTATCAATTAGAGCTTTGGCCTCTACCCAATTGTTCAGTAGAACCTTGATATGAGGGGTCCTCATCTCAGTGGGGTAGAAAGCTGATACTACATGACCTGGGTCAGGTACAGAGTCATCAAAGCTCGACTCTGGCGCATTGGTTCGCCTAGGTATAGGTAAACCAGTGCGTCGGAGCAAACCTACCAGAGCATAGCCAACCGATGTTTCCGGATTGGCCTCAGGAGTCGGATGGACCTGAACACTGAGTACATGATCTGACCTTTCTCCTGAGCTCTGAGTAGCTCCTAGTGATTCAACCTCAACATCAGAGAGTGGTGGCACCTCTAGTACAGGGGATGCAGGTGCATCAGAATCACTAGGCTCGCGAAAACGGCCTTTCTCCAGTGTAATTGGAGAATTTCCAGGCGGTGGTCGAGGACAGTTTGACCCTGGCCTGGCCATGGAATGACCACTAGTCCGCCTAGAAGAGGTCCTACTTCCTCTGGTTGACCCACGGGATGAGGCAATGGAGGAAGCTCGCGAGTGTGGCCGAGAAAGGGACGAAGTCCTGGACCTTGATTGAGACCCGGACCTGTGGGAGGCCCTTGATAGTGAACGTGTGTTCTCCCACCAGGGTTCGATCTGATCAATCTCAGCTGCTGTCAACAGAAGTGGTAGTTCTACTGCATTCAATCGACAGACATGTTGTTGGTAGTCAAACGTAATATTCTGGAATTGTTCTAAAAAGTCCAATCCAAGAATCAGATCGACCGGTGCCCAGAAAGGAGACGTAGTCTTACACACATGGAGATGTATATCCACTCGTGTGTGTGGCTGACGGGTCCCAGGCAACATTATCTCATACGGTCCTGAAAGGAGAGTATGTACGGCTTTACCATTGATACTCATCAATGGATTAAAGTCGTGATGTTGCTGGAAAGCCATTGCCGCCTTCGGACTTTCTTTGATCAGCGCTTTGTGAAGGTGTTGACTAATAATAGTCCGTGGACAACCAGTATCAAGGAAAGCTGGAGTTTCCTTGTGGTCAACCAGTACAACAAAACACGGAGTGATCCTGTCTAACTGAGTTGGCACATCGTTCTGTACGTAATGAAAACCTACCCAACGCTGAACTTTCCGGAGGAGGTTCAACGGAGAGTATTGGCTAACAAACCGAACCTGTCTTTTCCGCAGGCGGTAGCTGAGGTAATAGGAGATCCCAACGTAGATGAGAAATCCTGTACTGGCCAGTACTGCCAGGGCAATAAGTGTGTTAAAGATTAGCTGCACTGGTCCGCTCAAGAGAGACTGTAAGCCTTGCATGAGGTTGTGCTGCTGACCAGTAATCACATGGTTTGCTGCCAGACCAACACCTTCCAGTGAGGCTCTGATGTCAGTCCCTACCCCTGCAACCGCCTGGTACAGAGTATCTGGTTGTAGGGATAAACCAGCTGTATAGTTTACCAACCGGTTCAAGACTGCTTCAATTTGCTCAGTCTTGTAAACGTACTGTTTAAAGAAAGCAAAACTTGAAGGGGTCATCGCCAACTGATCATGAAAGAGCGCCGGAGCGTCAAAGTGAGTGACGTTGAAGCGCTGCTTCCAGAACAGCTCAAGCGGAATGTGGCTCACATGGACCGTGCCAGATTCAGTAAACCAGCCAGAGTGATTTCGGAAAATCCCTGTGAAGTGGTGGTCACACGGCACCCTTGGACTGAATTTAGTGAGATCTGGGCCGCCGGGGGTGGCAAAATAAATGGTACCGCCAACCTGTACGGGTAGATACTTGTAACAGGTGTCTCCCACTCGGTACGAATGATAGACATAAGTGGCGTTGACCTTTTGACACGGCCATATTGTCAGTGCTTCACCCGTAAATTCCGCCATCAGGTCATTCCGCTGAAGGAATGCCCGGGCTCCTAGTGTAGGGTCAAAACGAAGCAACTGCCAAGTCAGATCAAGGTAGCGTTGAGCGTGAGAACACAACTCTAGCCACATGAATCGAAAATTGTTAATTTCCGACTCTTTGATCTGCTGAGCCAGGTAATTCAGTTTGGCATTGACGGGGTCAGGGACGGAGTCCTTTGCCAATCCGAATAACCTTTGGGTCAGATTAAATCTTCCGTGGATGCGTAGAAGAAGACCCTGATCCGTTCGTACTGTATTCAACCGGAGGTCAGGACACAGTCGAAACACACGAGAGTTTCCCGGGATCTTCAGGGCAACCTGCAAATCATCGATGATGATGTGGTTCCCTGATACAGACGCAGTGTAATTACCCTGTGGCCGATAATGGCACTGTGCTGTAAAGTTTGTGGCAGGCCAAACAATTACCCCGTCTAGAGTAGTGCATTGACCTGCAGTGGGACTGCATCCACCTACATCTCCTAAGGTACTTAGAGCTGTAGTGCCATCCCACGAAGCGACCTGTCCCTCCTCGATGAAAAGGTTAGTCACTGTCTTGCAGACGTCATTGCAGCACCATGAGTACATCACCTCCAGTGTTTGGTTAGTGCTATAAAAGCCAGGACGTATTTCCACGAGCTTTTGTAAACCAAACACCTTTGTGCGATGTGCTAGTGTACACGCCGCAGGCGCGAGGTGCTGAGTAGTAATGACGTCCGCAGTAATGCCCCTAGATCCAAAAAAACCAGTGTTTGTGCATACCTTCCGATTCCGTAGGGTACATTTCCATGCTTTAGTCGTGATTGGATCAGAAATAGGTACATATACTGTAACGTTCATGCGTCGTGGACTCCACGAAGATTTTGGTGGTTTGCATTCAACTTTTTGAGGTAGCTCAAGTGGATGACCGCTTCTTGAAAGACCACAAAATTGGTATTGAGTAGCATGTGTTGCAGAGCTCATTCCTAAGAACAGTAGTGTCACGAAGGCCCAATTTAATACAAACAAAATATTTACAAATGGCGTCTGCAAATTTACACCAAAATTTACATTTTTCACCCGTCGGGCGGCTTCATTCTTCGACGTCGTCGTCGTCGGACGACGCGGGCTCCTCTCCGGGGAAGTCGATGACCAAGCCTCCTCCGGGGTGGACTTCTGGAAGAACGCCAATCTTCGGGGACCGCGGGACGGTAGCCGTCGGGAATGGCGACGCCTCGGTGACGTTGACGGCGTTGTGAACGGCGGGCAACGGTTCTCCAAAGGCGTTGGCGACCGGTTGCTGGGGCGCAATCGCCGCCAAAGTTTGGGCTCCCGTCGTCGTTGTTGTCGGTGACGTGGCAACAACCGCTGTGGGCCGCACGTTGCGACTGGCCCTCTCCACAGCGCGGCGGACGGCGTCCACTGCCGGCGACGACGGTTCACCGTCCAACAGGATCTTGTCCACCGGGGTGGCGCGAATAGTTCCGTCGGCGATAAACTCGAGCGCCCGTCGAGCGACGTCGGGTCCCAAAATCCGCAACACCGCCGGTGCCGATAGCATGACGTCGGCGGCCGTAAGCGCCTCAACCTCGAACGGCTCGTTGAGTAGCGCCCAGGGGAGGTGCGGATACTTTTTGGCCAAGTCGGTTGACCAAACAGCCCGCATCGCGTCGGTGACGGATGAGGAATCTGTAAGCAAGAAATCAGTAAAGCCGGAGACTTGTAAAGATATCTACTTTGTGAACTTGAAACTTCAGAAAAAGAAGGCAGTTTACCTATCAGATTCATCGATTCCAGTTGACCGACGACCTCCAACGCGGAGTCCGTGGGAATTCCGGGCGGCGGTCCCTGGTTGATAACACGTGCCGGTGGCGCCGTTGTACCTTCCGTCGGTCGATACGACGCGATTACGCTGACGTCGCCAGTCGTCTTCGGTGTCGCTGACGGGTTTACATTGACCGGCGTCGCGTATTTCGGTGGTGGCAGCGGAAAATTCGACAATGGGGTCGCCGAAACTGCTGCCGTAGCTGAAAAACCAATACTGATTACACAGACAGGATAACACAGTTGTGAGCGATCCGCCAGGTGTTCAGCCAAAACTTCATCATCCAGATCAAATAAATCTGGGTGAAGAAGACCGTCGGTAACCCCTACAGCATTATTCTGCCGTGGAGGTGACCGATATTGGTTCCCTATCCCGTGAGGAGTTGGATTAGCATACCTCCGAAAATTTCCACTTGCCCCCTGAGGAGAATAACCAGAGTTACCAAAATTAGTCTCACCAGGCAGTGTCGAATTTCGATTGGGGCAAGCTGTTGCCCGGTGCACTCGTAATTTTCGGCAATGCGGGCAGGGTCTGTCGCATCGGTCAGTCGGGTGCGCCCTCGTTCGACAAAAATAGCAACGGCTGGCGCCGGTGGCGGAGGCGGTGCTAGGGCCGGCGCTATCGGGATTTTGTGCCCGGCAAGTAGCGTCGTTGTGGGTGCAGCGTCCATGGTAGGAGCACATCTGTAGATGTGCCCCTGACGGGCGATCGCCGGCGGCCTGGACACGCGTCGACGGCGTCGATGACGGCGTCGAATTTCTCGAAGGTGGCGCCGATTGCTGAGCCGTAAGTCGTGCAACATGAGCCGTGAGCCGGGCCATCTCCGATTGTAAACGTCAAACCTCGTCGGACGGCGTGGCCGACGGACGTTGAGCGGTGCTCCTTTGATTCGACATTGACCTGACGTTGTCGGCGGTCCTTTGTTCTGAAGAGAAAACAGCATTAGATGGGGCAGTATACCTAATCTCATCCCGAAAAATCTGTGATTCCGCGTAGCAGGCTGCTTTGAGAGTCTCTTCAAGAGTTGTGAACTCCCTGAACTTAATACTATCTCTAAGGACTGGTCTCAACCCTCTTAGAAAGATAGGTTTAATAATAGAATCCCTAACGTCAGTCGCGAGATCCGGATAAGCCACCCTGGACAGTCTCTTAAGGTGCTCAAGGTAGACTATCGCGGATTCAGTCGGCTTCTGCAGGCGATCCTGGATCAACTGCTGATGCAGATCTGAATCACGCCCTACTGGAAAGTCTCTCCTAGGAAAAGCTGTGAACTCTTCGTAGCGGGTAGGCTGCGGAGTACCACTGCTAAAGTCCCGGTAGGATGCCAGAGCAGGACCTGTGAGGCAAGACTCCAAAAACGCAATTTTATATGCATGATCCGCTTCCGTTACCCCTTGAAGTGTAAAGAAGCCGGTCAAGTGGGATATAAAATCCGTTATGGACTCACCAAAAGCACCTGAAAAGGCAGGAGGGGCCATGAAGCTGGACACAGGAGGGTGCCTTCTGCCATTCATAGCCTCTAGCTTTTGGTTGAGTGGTCCAAGGGCATTTTCAAATGCAGCTTGGACCTTATTCTCAATCTGTGAAGGTAAATCAATTTCTGACTTCATAGATGAGAATTCGTCTTCCTGTAAGGTATCTAAGACTGATGATCGTGCCTGTGAAGTTATTCGATCAAACTGAATAGAGAGTGGTTCACTTGTCCGTTCAAACTTAGTACTAAGTCGACAGGAACGTCTAGGTGTCTCTATTTTGTAGGAGTAAAGTAAGAGTTACTTTTGTAGTCACGTGGCGAGGAAGCGCGGGAAGTACGAGATCGTTTGCGCGACGGCGTGTTGAGGCTGTAACGCTTGTTCTTTCCAATATCTAGCGGCCACTCAGCGATGGGGCTAGAAAAGGACAAGGTTTTAGCTCTCAGAACAGCCAGACTGAGAAATAGGTTGACTCAGAAGGGAATTTATCTGGTCACCTATGAAGGTAAAGAGGGGATAACCCGAGTGTAAAGAGAGGGAGGAGTATACCCAAACTTTAGAGATGAATGGGGCAAGACCCGGTTATTTGAACCAAAAGTATAATACATTTGAAAGAAAGTGGTGGAATTCCAAACCATAAAATTAAGGAACCGACGTGAGGGCGTACGGATAAACCCGCTCAAAAGGGAATTTTATCTGGAGGTTAAGTCCGTTGTACTAGTTTACAAACTTTGGGATATGGGAGGGCTCGTAACCGACAAAGTCCTACTCACCAGGAGTAGCGCATGGAGTAGCTTAAGAATTAATAAGTAAAAGGTGGACAACTTAAAGTAAACTTAGTGGGTGCTAATAGATAGGGACAAAATTAGTTTACAAACCAGACTACGCAAAGGGAATCGCACTATTACGCAATCGGCCTCACTCACTAGGAGCAATTGCGAACTCTGAAAAGTGTGATGACTAGACAGGAGGATCCCGGGAGGACGTCATTCGCATGTATGCTACAACCGTGCCCAAAAACAAGAATGCGCGTTTCGAACTGAACGGGAACTCTCCAGGAGTATTATATACAGCTGGGGGCCGGGTTTCCATTCACTGAGATGAAGTGAGGATCGCAGGTCACCAGTTGAGATATAAGAGCACCAGGTACCAAGGTGCTATTCTGACACACTCAGTCAGTAAAAGGGCATGGGGGTCCTTGGCCCAGCTGTGCCAGTGGTGGAGGTGGGGAAATGCAGGCTTCCTCCTATGAATCGAGGCTAGGCTCAACGCATCTTGAGATCAGGGGTACAGTCTGTCTCGAATAAATGAGTGTAAAGTGAGGAGCTAAGGCGGACTTAGTTGTAACGTGTTTAGGCGGACTCGAACACCTTCGCTTAGGCGGACTAGCGGTAATATTATGCTAAGGGACAAACCAACGGAGGCGGACTCAGGATTAAGGGCGACTCTAGTGCGGACATTATTAGGCCAGCTAACGAAGGCGTTTGAGTGTAAAGAAAGGAATACAGGGGGGTCTTTTACACCTTAGGCCCAACCAGTGGCTGTGCCGTAATTCCTGAGGAATAATTCTGGTGGGAACACTAAAGAAGATCATATATGAAGAAGAAATGCGAGAATTTAGATAAGAAATTTACAGGAAGATTGACAACCCTTGCAGTTGTTAGACACAGGCAGTACTGACTGCAAATGCCTAACGGTTGCGTATGTCGAACAACCAACCCAGCTGAGGCCGAGTGTAAACTCGTTCGAACCTACAGTTAAAGCTTAGAAGAGTAGTCACGTGCTGATCCATCAGTGCCGCTACCCTTGCGGACAACTTGATCAGTGCCACGGACCGAGTGCATCTCAGGTTGCGTGAGCATGTCTACTGATGTGTCCCAGGCACCGGTAGCACACAGACACAACCCTAAACGAGAGCCGTAGGTGAGAAAATAATACTACAATCATCACCTAGAACTCAAGTGGCATCTTGGGAACCCACAGTAACCCGGTGCTGACGTCAAAAGATGTGATATACACCACCACACTCGGTGCTGACCTCAGGTAACTGGGATGTAAGTGCCATAATCTCATATTGCAGTACGTACGCCAAAAGTAAGAGCCTACGGCTACAAACTCTTTACGGCAATACGGGGCATCGCCGTTGCTGACGCCAGAATAAGACTGTATAGTCTTAATTCCGATACTGGAATAGAGATTTATCATTGTGGACATCAGTAGATAGGGCCCTAGGCCAGCAACCTTGCTACGACAACACGGAGCATCGCCGTTGCTGACGTCAAAAGGTAATAGCTGAGTCTCAGTTATCCTACGACAATGATATGAGATGCAGTTGTTGCAGACGCCAGATGTGCGGTTTGTAAGGCCTCACATCTACGAACAACAATACGGTGCATTGTTGTTGCTGACGTCAAGGACTGAAGTCGAAATAATCGACCAATCCTAGTGCAACAACACGAGCCTCTGCTGTTGCAGATGTCAGGAAGACAGTGCCATACGGTCACCATCCTGCAATAACAACCTGTTACGTTGCCATTGCTGACGTCAGAGGTAGAGCCGGAGGGCCACCCACCCCTTAAAGCAACAGCAAGGGATGCAGCTGTTGCAGACGCAGGGGGAGGACACGATGAACCATCAACCCCTTAATGACCACCTGATATGCGGCCATTGCTGACGTCAGGAGCATGACCCCGCTAGTCAAGCCTCAGTGCAACAGCAGCATGTGAGGTAGTTGCGGACGTCAGAGGTGGGGTCGCACAAGACACAACACCTCATAACAACAACCCAAATATGTAGTTGTTGCTGACGCCAGTGGTCCTGATTGGTAACATCCTCACCACTTGCAACCACCCAGAAATAAAAAATAAAAGAAGAAAGACGACCGTACAGTAGTGGAAAAAAACAATAAGAATGACCTACTGAAGGTTTGCCAACTATGACGTATGTGTGACCAGTGAAGAAAAAGTTTTGGTGGTGAAAATTTGAATAGAAGTGAAAAGAGAATGTTTTGTTTGTTTGGGGTTTTTTTTTTGGTAGGAAAAAGGATAAATTTTAATTTGTTTGTTTAGAAAGTGGAAAGAAAAGGAAATGGGGTTATAAGTTTTATTGAGTTGATTTTGGAGATAAGAAAATTTATTAGGTGAAAAATTTATTTTAATTGGGTCACACACGACGCATAGAAGACCGAGAAATAAAAGGAAAGTAAATAAAATTAAAATTTGAGGCCCTAGAGATAAGCGATGTGATCTGCTAAGTACGGTGTTATATGTGTCAACAGTAAAATTTTGGCTTGTTTGGCCGGAAAAATGAGCAACTTGGCTAGTGCTCAGTGAAGATAAGAAAAGTTTTGAAAAAAAAAAAAGTGTGTTGACACACATACCGGACACAGATAACAACTCACAACCACACTTGACGTCCAGAATCAAGAGTGGAAGGGTTACTGTACCTCGTGATCGGAGATCCCGAAACCCTCAGGGGCTGTGAAAACCTCATGGGCTGTGATACTCAAGTACCCGTACCCAGGTATACTGTAGTTAGAGTATGTGCAACGCGCAGTCATACTGTAACCAAAAGGCCTAAGGCGCTACAGTAACCTGTCAGAGCACACGCAGTAGATGGAGGCCCAAATTAGAAGAGAAAAAAAAAAGAAAGCAGAAGGAAAAATAAAAGCTCAGAGGAGAATTACGGCAGAATACTCGATTTACTCAACTCTGGGAATTTTGTGACTCTTGGGGATCAAAACTGGGGGAAAATCGATACCAGAGGATTAACCAAAGCTTACGGGAGATACTATACTCATAAGGGGTTAATTACGCGCAAGAATCATTAATTTAATCATGCATGGGGCAAATCCCGACCTACAGTAATTAAGTTTTACTCAAATGCGGTGCTATCTGAGTTGGCGTTAAACTCGAATATAAGGGCCTATTCCGACCTAAGGGGCAGTGTACCTTCTTACGGGCGTATCCACTTACATGAGGGCAAAATTTCATCCCAAGGGTCAGTGTCCCACTTTGGAAGCGAATCAGCAGACCTGAGAGAGGTTTCCCCACTCAAGTGGCGATTCCATGATCTGACGGAGGTTTCCCCTACTCAAATCGGAAAATTTACCTAATTGAAAGAGGTATCTCACTCAAAAGGTTAAAAGGTTCGTTCCCAAGGACTGTGGAGTCAGACTTAAAGGTCGATTTTCCAGCCTCGCCATGTCACATTAAACAGAAGTGGAGCCATGTCACATTAAACAGAGGTGGTGATCAGTCACATTGACGGGCAAACCCGTACCACATCCCATAGGAAACATGGCCATGACACGGTAGGTGACATGCTGTGACCCCGTGGGGTGGCTCCAGTAATGTATTCTGTTTCGGGAACCCAACCCAGCTGATACTACCACAGGTAAACCTATGGTGTATCTCGGCCTTGTCCTGGGGTTAATGCTGTAGAATAATGGACAACGCGGCCGGGTCGGGGGTGTCAATCCCTAATCCTCATTCTACGGAATGGGGGACGGTGCCATTCGAGGAATGGCTTACTGTAGGGGACCCGATTATTAACCTGAATCCCCTTTATTGGCCCTGACCTTAAGGGTCTAAGGGCTTTCTTAACTGAGGGTCCTTCCGAGGGAAAACTAGCTTAGGGGAGACTCCCACAAATATACCCTCAATAACAATAACCCCTGAGAGGACTCACGATACTCCTTCTCAAGTTACTCGGCGCTGGGCGACGGGTTCGGGGTCAAACGCGGGGTCCTACGGACGGCGATGTGGGAACGAACTCCGAGCGATTCGGCGTGGGGATTCGGCGGCTGCTAATTGGCAGGCGGCGACACTAACGTTTCCTCGGCGAGGGGGCGACGGGTCTCTACACTAACGGCGACGGCGACGGGTTCCTACGGTCGGGTTACTGTAGGCGACGTGTGTAAGTGTAGGTGTGTAGGTCGGGGACGAAAATATGGTAATTTATTCGACGTGTGACGGCAACGCAGTTGACAACAATAAAAATATAATAAAAATATCGACAGCGGACGCGACGTGAAGCTAAACGACGAAAAACCAGTTAGGCTCAAAGAGAGTGCCAAAAACACACAAAACATGCCCTTTTAAAGGGCTCCATAGACTACAGTATGCCTTGGGCGGAGTTAACACTCCCCCAAGCTAACTTTTGCAGCGGAAATCGTTGCAGAAGATGCCTATGATCACATAGACATTTTCAGTTCACAACGTTAAGCATTGGGGCGAGTTTTCACTCTCCATGCTTAACATAGGAACGTCACTAGTGAAGAATTTCAACTAGTCGTTTCACGTTGTGAAACGTCGCTAGTTTTTACTGATAAGAAGTGCACGTTGCGCTCTAATTACAGCGATGAGCTCGGAGAGCTTATCTTTAACGGAAATTCTTGACTAGCGGGCACATACCGTAGTCTACGTGTGCGATTGAAAATAATAAATCGAAACGGAAATAAATGTGCGCAAAAGCAACAGAAATAAACATAAAAAGTACACACATAAATTGCATGTAAAAGTATAAAAGCGAAACGCAAAATTGGTGTAAATTACTGTAACACAAAACATAACGAAAAACATAATGGAAAATTGTGATGTGAATCACGTGACGTTCGACGAAATCCGTCGGCACGTGACATGACCCTTTAGAATTATTTGAGCAGAAGATCTTAGTAAAAGTTTTGTGTAACCAGAGTGGTAATTATTTTTGTCCTTTTTCCGTTGGGGCATCCCCATAAGACCAAAACTCATAGACCGGAGCTCAAAAGAGCGAACGCCCACAGTGATTCTCAAAAGAGTGATGCCCCAAAAAAGTGATTTTACATCAATAAATTTAATTAAAGGTGTACAGGTTGCCCAAAAAAGAAAACATTAGACAACTTCGACGATGCATGTATTTTGGATGCGGTTTGCTGCGCATGTCAGAAAATCCACATACAAACCAAATTATGTAGGAATAGTGTAGTGATTAGTAATAATGATATCCATTGAAAGTGGTTTAGTTGTTTTAGTATCAAAATATCGATGTCAAAAATAAGTATGATATAAAATATCAATATCATTAAACTCCCGAATATCAAAAATCAGTTTTTGATACTCTGATATCAAACTGATTTTACTTTGTCACTCGAATTGATTATGGTGTATATTCACTTTTCATGTCCGTTCATGATACTCGTTAATTTGTAAACATAGCTCCGTAATTTTTGTTTGAGCTGGTTGTTTCACACGAGTGTTCGTATATTTTTCGATATTTTTTGTTGTTGTTTTCCATACTTATTCCATAGTCTATTTGCTTCATTCTTTTTCTTTTCTCATTCATTTTTCTTCTTGTTATCTACAATTTATCTTCTGTCTATTCTTTTTCTCTAAAAATTGCATCTCTTGGGGATTCGCTCTTGAGATCTTTTCGTTGACAAGCATTTTATAAAAAAAACTATAGGCGGTTTTGAATAACTTTTTACCTTGAGTTTTCGAAACTGCCGGGATTATGGAACATTGTTTTTGTAAAAGCATTGGGTAACGACGTCTAAGACACCACGTTTACTCAATTCATAAACAAAAGACTTGTACGTACATTTATACAGAATAACGGACTACGACTTACGGTAAAGTTGCGAGAAAATCCTTACACCGCAACACAAGAAATCTGAGCGAAAGAAGATAGTTCTTATATACTAAAATTTGGAACACGCTACACGTCCTACTGACTAACTTTCCGACCATATGGCCCATCTAATCAAACCCGAAGCCCTACTCAAATTTAGGCCGCCGATCAAAGGTCAACAATTTTTTTATTGTTTTTGTTCAACCTTTGGACGCGCCAATAGGGGCCGCCACGATGAAAGATCGGAAAAAAGATAAAATTCGTCAGCCAAAAAAAATTACACGGAAAACCGCGCTGGTGACGGAAACAAAAAAAAGTAAAAATAACATACACGTGAGCGGACATAGAAAATAATAAACGCATCAAAGTAAGAAATTATATTACACAACACAATGCGCATATAATGAGGGGAAAAACTTCAATAATGACGTCAAAAATCAGCTGCTTGGTTTAGTAATAATTTGAAATACATTTCAGAACTTCCCGGATGAGTTTTTGAAATTTTACTCCTCGATTTCCCAATTGTCGACAAACAAAATATGTCGATAAGATACCAGATTATAATCATCTAGGATTATATAACATTTGTTCAAAACTTCAATTTGATCTATCCGAAAACATTTTCGATATAATTCATTCTCTTGCTAATGCCAAAATTCATATTTGGATGGGAAAGTAGGGTATTGTTTCTTAGACAAATCTCAGCTCATGATTGTTTTCAGAAAAGAAAAGGAAAACTATGCGTGGACCAAAAAATCGATTTTTTACGTCGTAAAAAAATCAGTCCGTATAAGTCTTACCAGTTTTTCCCTTTACATTATATGCAAAACCGTAAACATTTATCATTTTCAACTTTGACAAAAATTTCGATCAATAGTTTTTCCACGAATGGCCGCATTTGTTGCAAAATAACGACGTCACCGAAACTAAATCATATTCGCCGTCCATACGATCTTCGCAAAGACGGTAACACGCGTCTCGTTCGTTACATTCCGGGCATGGAAAAGCGTCCGATTTGGCCAAACCAACCGACGACGGATCTTTCGATTGACGTTCTTGTATTGATTCCTCTTCGATGGATTTGCGCAGATTTTTCATTCGATCACTGGCCATCTCCTCGACGGACATACGGGCGAATTTTTCGGCTGTTATACGGCCTGAAACGGATAGAAAAAATTTGTGACTCGATTATGCATGAAACATTGATTTCAAAACGTTGAATTGTTTCGAATATATAAAATTCTTGATACAATTTGTTTTTAACTAACCTATTATCACATTTTTTAACAAATCCGGATTATTTTTGTCGCGCAAGTTCATCACGCGGCTCCTTATTTTGGCTTTATAATTTTTATTGTTTACATCTTGATTATTGTCCATAAAAATGATTTCTTCGATTTTTTCAGCAATCAATCGAGCTTTGTGGTCAATCTTTTCAAATTTTATCGCCTCGAAAAGTAACTGCACGGATTTTTGACGAATATCGCTCGGACTATCGCATTTGGGGGCTAAAAAAGATATATTTTAAGATTTACATACACAGCTTCTGCTTTTAAAACTTAAAAAATGCAAATATTACACAAGGTCTCGCTCAAACCCAGAATCAAAATCAATTCCTAAAAAATGGAACATCGAATATGGTAAGAAAATCCAGCTTTCCGATTTGGATTCAATTTAAATTCAATCAATTTCATTGCTATAATAATTAATACTTTCATCCAGACTATCTGCACTGTGAAAAAATGACCAGAAAAATTTCTGCACTGAAGAAAATTTTTCTACATAAAATGACAACAATTACAGTGGATATTTTTCAAAGCCTTTTTTCATATGCAGTGAAGTGATACACCTCTGCTTGGACACTGCTGAAGCTGTTAACAACAAATCAGTAGACATTTATCGGATGCTGCCGTAGGAACATTATCTTGGAATTATTGAGCAAAACACCATTTCTTCTCTATAGTACGTTTAGTTTGACTTTCAAACCAGTGTTTTTTTCTGCACCCGGCTTTCTGCATAGTGCAGAAAAGCCGAAAAAACTTGTTCGCCCATTTTCCCGAGGTCGTGTTTCGCTTAGAAATGCTCATAGACGCTTTATTCATGTAATGTTGAGCTTCTTCAAACCTTCTGCTGTGTTATAGAGCCGTTAATTCATTAAAATTGGGGAAACATTTGAAATTTTTGAGTTTGATCGAAGTCTAATTTACAAGCATTGTGGAACAAATTTTTCAGCGAACTATCCAAGAGCATAATGACTTTGAATTACATAAGAATTCGACGGTCAAGTCCTCTATGACGACAAGTGAGAGCCCAAAAAAGATATTAATCTTTCCGGAAAATTTTTTGGGTATTGACATTCTGCGACGTTAGAAAATCAATTTTCCGAACATTTATTTCAAGAATTAGATTCGAATTTTGAGTTCACAAATCGTAATTTCTAAAATTTTATATTCGAAAAATTTTAAAACCAGTAATTTATTCGCAAACTCTCATGAACCTTGCCGAAAAGATATGAGTAAGAAGAGTAGAAATTTCCGAAAACTACCTGCATGAAGCTTTTGGATTGATTTTACGTTAAGAAGGGAATAATCGCTTCAAAAAGTTTGGAGACTTGACGTATTGATCTTTCTCAAAAAATGTACAAGACAAAATGCGAATCTTCATTAAATACCAAGATAAAATATTGAAGATTACTAATTAAACCATGAGATAATAAGTTTAAGATGATGAAAACTATTAACCATTAAATGCAGAGGTCCCCAAGGTCAGATTTCTTAGGTAGTTGATAATTCGCGAGGGTAGTGAAGCTCTAAACACGTCATTTTGTCTCAAAATTAGGCAAACAGTGATCAATTCTAAGGACATCAGGCAGGGGTAATACCCCCTCATACCCCTCCCTATGAGGCAGTCTGATTAAATGATAAGTGAAGGTAGACATGTTAGAAGCCGCGCCTGAGCTAGGAAATAAAATATAATGATTATTAACGTTACAACCGGCGCGAAACGCCGGAAAATTTTTGTGATTATGACCTTCTAAAATGCACCAAAATGCATCTTTTCTGTATCCGATATGATCAAACCCATGACTCAAAAAATTCTGCACCAGTGCAGAAGTCACAAAAAAAATTCTGCACGAAGCCTAAAAAGTCTGCACTGTGTAGAAAAATGACAGATGTCGCGACAACCAAAGAAGTAGGTTCAATTTGATACACAATTTTCATGTAGTGGAAAACTTTATACTGTAGAAAAACGATAAATTTTTCTCTTTGATTCGATAGAATTGCGCTTGTCACGTAAATAGTGCTCGGGAAATTTTGTCCACTTGAAGAGGTGATGGGAGAAAATTTTGACTTTCTTTGTTCACCACTCACGGACGATAAATTTTCATTCATTACAGCAAAAAGCTTTACTAATTTTTCGTGTTGAAATTATTTTCGTGTAATGGCTACTTCGCTCATTTTAAAACAGTATAATAAACCATAGTGAACTCAATCAAGTCTTTCAAGTATCCTGAGTTATTCCAAAAAACGTAAAAATGAACAAGATTGGAAAGCAAGAAGTATGTCGACTACTGTGTTTGCATTCAATAACGCCACAATGAGACAAGTGAGCTTAAAAGCCAAGATAGTGAGAGAAAAGACAAATTATTATAATCATGAAAATTTTGGGGTTGTTGTAACTTGCTAAAAAGTCAGAAAATGCATTTTTCCTAGTTGTTCAGAAGAAACACCAAAAAATTGAAAACTTCAGGATCAAAAATTTCTGCTCAATGCGGAATATGACCAGATAATTTTCTGTACGGCCAAAAAACATTGTGCATAAAAAAGCATGGTTTCTTCAGTCTTCCTTTTTTAAAATTCAGCATACTCAGACAATTTTAACAAATATCAGACGTTAGCTTTAGATAATTTGATTATTTCCTAATTCACCGTTTTCTTAACGCATAAAAGTCTGTTGCGCCAATTATACGGATTTCAGTCAGGGTTCATACAAAGTTGGAGAAAAAAAATTCCCTGTGTTTTCCAGGTTTTCCACGTTGACAAATGAAATTTTTCAGGTTTTTATAATGATGAAATATACTATACTGAAGAAAAATACTGAATAATAGAAACATGTGTGAGCTAAAGTATCATCAAAAATAGAGTTCTGAATCAAAAAATTTATTTAAAATTATTGCGCAACCTAGTACCGAAAAATTTTGGTTCCGAGGCCTCTAAAACGTCAGAAAATTAATTTTTCAGCACACTCTTATGCAGCTACCGATGATCAATCGTAATATTTTCACCATTTGATTGGTGGAAGCGTTAAAAAATTTTTCTAAAGTTTTCGTATATCAAGAGCCAGTAATTTACCAATCATAATTATTCATGATATATATAAACCAACGTATAAACCATAAAAAAGTGTGATAGATATTTTACTTCGGACTCGGATATCGGTAATTAATGCGGTGCAGAGCATCGGAAAAAATTAAGATTTTGATATTCTATATCGTTGGAAAATGACTATTTTTAATATCTATTTCCTGCCTGAAAAGTCTATTTTTCAGTGAATTCAACATGTTTTCACTCAGCCAAACTACAATTCAGAAATTAGGCAAGCAGCAATGAATTGAAAGACTTTTTCAGACAGACAAACCTCTGCTATTGTCCCGCGCTTAATCATTTTCCAAATGCACAAAGTTATCTTCACGAAAGTCGAAAATTCTAAAGAACCACAAAATGATTTTGTGGAAATAATGTAGAAAAATCTAGGTTTTAGTCAAATATGTGAAAAAAAATACAAGGTCAAACATTCATCCATAACATGCTGATGTTTAAAAGCTATAAGCCAGCGTAAGCTAGGCCGCCATTTTCCAACCGCATAATAGAAATGATAACAAGAATCATAAGTGATTTGAAATCCGGCGCGAAGCGCCAGACAATTTTCTAATATTTTTTCTTAAAAACGCATAAGAATACATCTCCGGACAGGAAACTCACCCAATCAAAAGGGTCGTTAGGCTCTAATTTTTATAAGCCATGTTGGCTTGTGCCCCTAAATTTTTAGGAGTCAATCAGAATTTTTAGAAGCCATGGTTCCTAATTGACCTAAAAAAACCCTGACCAGACTAGATTTTTTTTTGCTCGCAAATATGAATGCTCTATATAGCGGAAAACATTTTGTTGATTAGTCTCCAATTTTCTGGCATAAATGAGGAGTTTGAATGTTTTCTCGAATATTACCCTTACAATCCAATTGAAACATTGACTTTGACATAATAATTTAAAGGCTACATTGAAAGTTGAAGTTGGAAAAGTAAAAAAAACGATCTCAAATACTCGATGATTTTAAGCAATTTCACTTTCAATGTGCATAGTCGAATAAGAAAACTCGCCGCAGCGCGGCGAAAAAATTTGACGATTTTCCTGTAATTTTCAACACAATATATTTATTTTTCCTTAAAATTCCCTGTGTTTTCCAGGTTTTCCAGGTTTTCCAGACCTGAAAAAAAATTCCCTGTGTTTTCCAGGTTTTCCAGGTTGTGTATGAACCCTGTTCAGTACAGGGTTTTTTCCGTATCAGACGGATTTTTTTTGGCCTGGTATGGAAAACTTTTGCCGAGTTTTCTGTACGGTACGGATTTTTGATGCACAGTGCGACCTAGAGCCTGGCGATTTTTTTTATTAATTTATAGGGTTTCCTGTCTGGAAATTCATTTCCATGCATTTCATGCCTAAAAATCCTAAAAATTTTTCGGCGCTTTTCGCCGGATTTAAATGATCTATAATTTTGCATTTTATTTCAAATTCACGTTTGAAAAATGTCCGATCTTGTATTGCTTCTTGACATAATTGAAAAAAATCAGGATTTTTCTCAATCCTTTTGCAGTGTTTGAATGTTTTACTGTTTTGTTAACTTAAACGTCCCATTTGAAACACGATTCAAACATCATCAGCGCAGAAAAATGACAGATGTTTTTTTCTGTTTGAGGAATCCAAACTATCGGGTGCGTGCCTAATTTTTCTAATAAATAAATGCTGCTTCCGAAATTTTTTACAACCGTTCTTTTCGATCGGTGACCTATGTGGCTGCAGAAGAATAAGCTGAAAAATTTTCCGACATTTTAGAGGCCTTGAAATGAAAATTTATCGATAGTCTTCCCAGCATTTTCATTATTCTCCAAAGCTCATGAAATCCTGTAGCCAAACTTTAGAACTGACGCGATTTGAATGAAGTTCAAGAAAATAAGCCTTCAATCGTTTTTCGGATAAAAGTGAAGTGAATTTATTAATTTTAGAGTGAGCTAGCATGTTCCTACTTTTACGACGTATGTGTATACTTTGAACTATCTACAAGATATGAAGCAAGTGGAAAATAATAATTGCACGGAAATGGGTAGGAAAATTTTTCACTAGATTTCCGTACGGTACGGATCAACCGGTACGGAAAAAAACCAAAAACTAAAACCATGTTTCAGTCCCTTTAGACCACAGGTTTAGTCAAGACTTACATTTCTTCTCGCGCTTAGCATAGCTTTCCTTATCATGCAGAACATCACTGTTTTCGGACTTCCTCTTTCTGCTTTTGTCGATTGAACGATCGAAACTATCGTTGCGACTGCCCAAAATCGACGACGATGTTTCAGAAGCGCTTCCGCTATTCGACGAATCGTCGTTTTTCGCCGAAGTCGATTCTTGAACGTCTTCATCTTTCGCTCGTTGATCTTCAGTTTCGTTGAAATGATCCTCTTCTTGACCATTTTCGGCGCTGCTCGAATTTTTACGGTGGTCGAATTGTTCTTTTGCGACTTTTTTCCACTTTTTGATCAAATCGGCCGTCGATTGGAAAATTTGCGCGTTATTTTTGAACGTCTTCCGTACGTTATTGACGCAGACGCCGATTTTCGTGCGTTGCAGGCAAGCCAAATCGACGTTGACGGAATTTAGATGCGATAAAATTTCGCTCAAGCGTTTTAAATTGAGTATATTCTTGACAATCATTTGTTCCATTTCGCGTTTATACTTTATGATATTCAGTTCGTCGGTAGACATTTTCGTATGCTTAAAAAAGAAAGTTCTCGATATAAAGAACGACGATTTCGACCTTCACAATGCCTGATCTCGAACTCTCAAAATACTTTACCGTAATTCACACCAATTTTTTCCACAATCCTGAACGACGGAAAAGCGGTTTCTACCACTGTTTTTACGTATTATTGACTATACTTGTACATCAAAATGTTTAAGCAAGTTCTAAAACTGCATAAATAAAGGATCTACTCGCAATATACGCTTCAAAGACGTGGAAGAAAATTTGGGTATGATCCCGTCAGTGCTTTTTTTGAATGCTAACTGGTAAATAAAGTAGACATGCTTACAGTGGCGTCTCAGTTGGATTATAGCAAGCGATGATCAAAATAATTATTACCGACGCGGAAGCACCGAAACATTTTGAGGTTTTGACCTAAAATGCTAATGTACCTGAGTCATACATGCACAAGTCAAGAGTCAACTCTCCTACCTGAGCAGGTTTGGCGACAACCAAAGTTTTGAAATATCGACTTTTTGTTTTTTTTGCTTAATGTTTTTTTTTGTTTTTCTACGGCTTTTAGTGTTTTTTCTGGTTTAATTCTTTAGAATGTTCGGTACATCAAAATAACAGTAAAAACTGCTGGAAGCTCCTTCTATCATCTTAAACTTAGTTTGGGAGTCTAAGAATAACAGCTAGAAGTATTAATCTTATCGAAGCGTAATCATCTTGTCCTATAGGAAATCCCTATTATAACAACAGAACTACAGTAACGGTAGGCACATAAGAAAGGAATGATGAATGAAGAAAATAAGAGAAGTAAAATGGGAGCAGAGCATGTGATATGCAAAGAAGAAATTTAAGAAAAAAGAAAAATCAAAATGAAGGGCGTAATCAAAACTCATAAGAAATCAATCACAAAATTGTATCAATGCACAGGCTTTTTTTTGGGGCCAATTTGGAGCCATGGCTCCTTGAAATTCATTTTGGCTTGTAAAAAATTGGGCATGCAAGCCATTCTGGCTTGTAAAAAATTTGCTGCTAAGTGACAAGTTACTGTAATGCTTACCAATAAAAATTCGAAATTTATGTGTTTTGCTATTGATAGGACTTTCCTTCTATTTTTATATTACTTTTAACATCAAGTAATTCACCCTATTGATGATTTTCTAAATTTTTCAGAATGGCTTCTCATTCTTTAAAATATTTTTTTGAAAAACAACAAAAAGCAGCAGTAGAGCAAGGGAACCAAGCAGAGCATAATATTTCAAGCCAACCTTGTACGCCACCAATTGTTGATGTAGAAGAAGCTCATAGTTCTTTAAATGATGACCTTGTGTTGTACCATTTGAATACCTTGAATGAACTTTATCAACGCGAGAAAATGCATCCGTATGATGTTAAAGTTATAAATTGGGTGATCTTGCCAAAAGGCGCACTAGCAAGTGATAAATCGTATAATGTGAGATAAAATATGTTTAAAAAGGAATAAAGCTTTATTATGTTGACGTTTTCAGTATAAAAACATGTATATACATAAAATCATCATTTTTTAGCTTTGGCCTGGAAAAATTGCGATTGGCTCCCAAAAAAAAGTGCCTTAGGAGCCAATTGGCTCAAGGGTCAAAAATGAAAAAAAGCCTGTCAATGGATCATTTTTGTATTCACAGAAATGCTGGAATGACAGACAACTTTAAAGTATACCTCTTTTGATAAGAGTTAAATTGATATTGTATATAAACTTCAGTTGAAAATCACACATAAACATCTTAAATGTGTTCCAATTTTTGCTTTTCAAACCTGTCTGTGAGATAACTAATGGCAAGTTCGACTCATATACTAAATTTTTGCTTGCATGACGGATACATAGAATATCGATTGATTCTGTGACGTTTTTTCTACTTTGTATTGAAGAGTACTCTGCGTTGATACCACTGCTT